>OW569408.1:6353277-6621540 GCA_937654795.1 Cistogaster globosa
CTAATTTCCTTCTAGTTGCTTTTCCTCGCAGTTTTCTGACCATTAAATTTTCGAATACGGATAAAATTTCGGGAAGGTTCGACTAAAGCTCTTAACATTTTAAAGAAAACAAAGAGGAAACAAAGAATAACAACTAAATCAAAAACGAAACCAGAAATCAGGAAAGTTATGTTACACAATCGGGTTGTAAACTTCGTATTGCCCAAAATGGAAAAACTAGGAGGAAAGAAATAAAAACGGCGAACTTTTCACAAGTTAATTACCTACAGGCAACACTATTCCACCATTCTACAAACAAATTAAATAAAAATCCCGAAAAGTTTCCAAACTATCATATCGCTTCAATTGGAAACCTAAGAAAAACATATATATGATTCCTGCACCTATAACGAAGACGATCCAGTCTCATGGAAGCTAGTGGATCCAAAATTAGAACGAAAACGTGTTTTGAATGAGTCTCATGATGATGTCACGGCAGGTCATTTAGGTATAAATAAAATGGTAGCAGGAATAACAAAGCTTTATTATTGGCCTGGCCTTTTAAGAGATATTGTAAGATATGTGAGAACGTGTGAAATCTGTCAGAGGTTCAAGTCCATGCAAGACGCCCCGGCTGGAAAAATGCACACGCTGTCGGCCTCTCAGCCATCGCTCAATCGACTTCGTTATACATAAAAACTCAGAATATATATACTTTATGGGGTCAGAAATGGATATTTTAGAAATTACAAACGAAATGACAAACTTTTTCCATTTTTTTCCTGAAGGGTATAAAAAAGTATTTACATGATTTCATAAATGCGTTAAAAGCAAAAAGTTCGCAAGCCAAGTCTTTCTCTTCTATATTCTAAGTTTGCTCCTTATTTTTGTCGTAATTGAGTTTAAACGGCGTTGCCGTTTCATGATTATCGTATTAAATCTAAGTTTTTACTTGTGTTTATACAAACTTGATTAGCAAAGTTCAAAATGCAGCTTATAAAAAGTTTTGTAATTAAATCTGTTATAAAGATCAAACAAAATTTTGTTATATTTTTTGTAAAAAAAGTCGCTGGCAACGCTGTTTTCTGCAGACGTTACAGGTATACAAATATTTTCATCATTTTTTTTTATTTTCCCATTAAGAATATGATAAAAACCTTGTTCTACGCAGTGATGGACATTTCCATCAACAGTGATTGTCATTTGATGGATCGATCGGTTATAAGCCGTCTGAGTCAAGCCGCATTTCTTAAGCGGTCTATCCACGATCAAAATACTGGCTGTCAAAGTCGTATATGCGTGCTAAACACTTTGATGTACGCCTGATCGATGACCAGTTAAGAATTAATTTTTAGTTTGTGTTTACGCTGCCAACATCGCGCTGTCAGTATTGCGAAAATGGCACTAGCAAAAAAACATTATACGTACACACATACAAACAAACACTACTATTATTTACCAAGAGAAGAAAATAAAAATAGTGAAAAAAATTACTTAATGAAAGAGTGGTAAAAAACTGTTTTTCTTTTTTCACTCTTTCTTAAAGCTTGCACATTAAATTTTTATTAAATCTTAAGTTTCCCTCCGGAGTTTGTTTTTTATTTGTAGCATTGTAATGAAATTGCTTATTATAATTTTTTAAATTAAGGTCACTAAACTCTACTACGCTTTCGTTCCAAATTGCATGCAATGAATGGTAAGTTTCGATAAATTCTAAAATATCTTTTTTTTTTCTTCGGACTTTTTAAATCTCTTCATCGATTCGACTGAATGTTGCTTTTTATGTTTGTGCCTGCAGAAATCAGTCATTTCTAAACAGATATTAATTTTTTTTGTAATTTGTAGATTATGCTAACAGATTGGTCCCGTTTTAAAATAATCTTAAAAATTAAAGGGTGTCTCCATACAACATACATTTATTAAGTGTATTATGAACCGAAAAACGCACTTCTTTAAAATTTAAACAAAATGCGTATTATTATGCCTTCCAATAGCAAAAAGTAATACAAAAATATATCTAAAACTGAAAGGATAACCCCATAGGCGACATAATTTACTTAAATGCACCTACCTTTTAAACCTTTAAGCTGTAAACTCATTCACCACAGCAACTATCGACTGCAAAGTTTCAAAAATAGAATACATGTGTGCATATGAGAATGGATATTTTGAAGACAGCAAGGCAATAAGGCGAAAAGTTGTTGTCTACGCTGGTTTTGCCGTGCAGTCTAATTAAACTAATTTCTATTTTTGTTGGCGACAATAAACAGTTAAGTGATGTCAGTACTATAAGTCATGTAAATTAATAAGAGCTCAAAAACCTCTTATTCTGAAAAAAGTATAAAAACTATAAAAACTTAATATAATCTTGCGTTATTTATTAAGAGATTTATTTATTTATTTAAAGGTTTAAGTGCGTTTTATATTAGTCATTTAATTATTGAATGTGTGTATTTTCAAGTATTTTTGGAATAAAAAATATTTAACAGTGATGGCGAAAATATACGAAGAATAACTGTAAAAATTTAAAAGAAATGTTCTTGAGTGTATATAAATTTTTTTTGTATTGACAGCGTTTAGTTAGATATGTATTTACTTTTTTTCCTATGATAATTTTAATTTGTTCATGTTTATAAGTAAAAGGTTTCCTGCATGGGACCCATTTTAATTTTTAACGCGATTGTGTTTTTGGTAGATATCATAGAACTAGATCTACTAGAAGTAGATTTAAAATGTGTTTTATGACAAAATTTTCTTACAAATTTGTCCTCATATACATTTTAAATCTCTTTTAATTTTTTATGAATACGGGAGTAATTATTTATTAAATCATAAACCAGAACTGCTTCTTTAAAAAGCGCTTAAAATATTAAAGTGAATCACTGAAATACAATAAGTTCACATTTTTATTATGTTGCTGCTGCCTTCAAAATAATTGTGTAGCTGGCTATATAGCGGCAAATGTAGCTAACAGCATTTGCCGCCGTGTGTTCGTGTAGCCTGCTGTGGCGAATGTGTTTAAAGCATTATAGACAAGCGCTTGAAAATTGGATAGGATGTCGATAACTATGATCGTTATAATAACAAGTATAAACATTCAAAATTATAAATTTAAGGGCTCCTGTTAATGTAATTCGATGTATGTGGCCACACTTTTGAGTCGTTATAGACAGACAACTAAAATTTACAAAGAACCCGTATTCCTAAGTCCGCTATAACAACAAATAAAATTTGAATTTAGAAATTATGACCTATATGGCCATATTGTTTGAACAGTTTTATACAAACACTTGAAAACTAAACAGAATGTTCACTTCTTTTCCTGGTATATTAAGAAGTATAAATATTAGGGTTTTACAATAGTTAATATTATTTGATGCATATGACCAAACTGTTAACAGCAAACTTGAAAGTAGAAAAATTAATTGTGTCCCTATAACTGATTTGACCAATATGGCCCAATCGTTGAAACCGGTTTAGACAAACCTTTGAATGTTACGACAGAATGTCCATTACTATATCAAGTATTAATATTTAAAATTAAAAATTCAATGATGCCCTCATGGTTGTAATTAACGCTGTAACTAACGCTTAGAATTTAAACAAATTTTGTGTTACTGTGTCAGCAATAAAAAGTATAAAAAATAAAGGGTGACCACGTAACTGCTGAATTTTCTTGTTAAATCTGCATTCATATATTGTTCTACGACATATAAAAAATCCTGACGCATTTTTTTTTAATATAATATAATTAATGTATAATTACCTTCTTAAAGAAATATGATTTTAAGTTTGTCTGTTTTGAGGTCGGGCTTTTTTTAAAAATTCTTAAATGAAAAATTTGTACGGGCTTGAAAAACAAATACCACATCAAAATGTGACATTCGGCATGCCAAATAACTAATTTTTTTGATTTTTCATCCAGCATCGTCTGCGTAACTTATACTTATACATTTTCACCGCTTTAAAGATATTTTTAAAACGCTTAAATGTACTTTTAAATACATATGTAGGTACGTACGAATCAATTAATAATTACTGTATTATATTAGCAGGCATTTCTAGTTCATTCAAAGGCGATTGGTGGCCCCATATGTGATTGTGCCGTATATGTGCTTATTTTTGAACCATAACGACCATAACTTAAAAAATTATAAAAAGTATCCCACATTTTTTCTTATCTTGCTGCTTTTTTTATACCCTTCACCACAGGAGAAAAAGGGGGTAAATTTAATTTTTGCATTTCGTTCGTAGTTTCTACAATAACCCTATACATAACAAATCGATTGAGCGATGTCTGTCTCTCCGTCTGTGTTCGGGTTGAAATCAACTTTGAGCTAAAGATAATTAAAATACGCCATTCGATCAGACATAGTTTCGAAAATTTTGCTATTGAAAATCAACAAGATCGGTCTATGTCCTTCGAGACTGCAAGCAAAACACCATGCCTGCCTCATCATTTGAAACAAACCTATTTTAGTGAAGTAATTCCAATCGAAATAAAATAAACTTATGGGACAAAGAATAACAAAATAAGAAAAATAAATATTAAGTGAAAAAATTTTCGGACTTATGGGCCTCTGAACTTTTCATAGAAAGTATGATTGTGTGCCATACTCTGTAAGATGGGTGCCATTTAAGTGCTTTTGAAGAGATCTTTCAGGAAATACTAACATTTATTAAAACTGCTTGACCCAGTCAGAGCCGATGACATTTTTATGTAAAATTATGTGTAGTACTTAATTTGTTTTTTCTTATTTTTCAATTCTCTGTCACCCCAATATTTTTTTTTTATTTTAGTTACTTTACTAAACTAGATTGATATATATGGTGAATGGTATATAAAATCCGGCGTAGCCGAATATGGCACTCTTACCTGTTATCAATAAAAATTATCCTATTCAAAAACGAGTAACAAAAGGTTTTTTAGTATTTTCATAAAAAAATGTCATTCCTTTGTTCTTTGTGTGTTTTTTTAGTCAAGGTTCACTACTAAGCGAAAAAAATAAAATTTAAATGCCTTAAGTGTATACAAATTGTTGTTTGTACAAAATAACTACGAACTAAGGCGAATCAATTACCAGGTGGCAGCGTAGGAGAATTCAGTATTTTTTGCTGGTGTACACGACTGTCAAACTCCGTATATAAAAATATGTTTACATTTTTTATATATGGAGTTTGACACTCGTACCACCGCCACCTGGTAAATTGATTCGCCTTGCTATGATCTACATACTTAACCCGCCTACTGTGTAGAACCAGTGTTGCCAGAAAAATTGTGCCTCTTATCCCGAATTTGACTCATGATGTCCCCAGACATCCCCAATTTCTAAACGAAAATCCCCAATTTTGTCCCAAATAAGAAACAATTTAAAATACGCATCTTATTTTTATTGTTTTTGTATAGATACATATACTATGTCAATAATTTTTATATTATGAACTGAATGACAAAAGAGTCTATATTATACAGAAAAAAGTGTATATTTTATAATTTCTTATAAATTAAAAATGGTACATCCAGAACTCAAGAGTATATAGTAAGCTAAAATAAAAAAACATCTTACTAAGAAATATTCAAAATAATTTTGTTTAATTCATGAAGATGCATTTTCGTTTAAAGCATGAAATTCAATAGAAAAGCAAATTTCGAATGTTTTGTTAGATAATTTTTCTTTTCATTTCAAACCACATGCGTGTGTAATACAAATCAATTCGGCTAACATACAAATCAATTGTTTATAAACATTAATTTTAGTAGGATTTTAGCAGAATTGAATACTTTTAAGATTTTTTTTTGCAATTCGCTTTTCATAGTAGTTTTTTTTTAATTAGAATTTTAGGCTGAAAAAGTACAAACTATACATTTACATGATCCTGGGCCCCCTACACTTAGAGCACAACTCAAAATTCATAAGGAAAACATACCGATCAGACCTATAGTAAATTACAAACCTGCACCTGCATATAACTTGGCTAAGTACCTCACCATATTATTAAAAGAGAAAATAAATTTGCAGAACATATACATGTTGCATAATACACAAGACCTTATCAGCAAACTTAAGGACATCAAAATAACCAAATATTCAAGACTCGTTTTCTTCGACATTAAGGATCTATATACATCAATACCCACGCAAGAAATGTTAACTATTCTACGTAACACACTTTCTAACTTATACGACAATCAATATATTAACAAAATAATAAATATCGCAAAAACGACACTAAAACAAAACTACTTTAGATTTAACAATAACTTTTATAAATTGCCTTTTGGACTCGGCAGGGGAAACTCGCAATTTTTACAGAGATTTTTATGCAACATTAAGAACAACTACAACAGACACAACTATCCACAGTTCCTTAAACAATCCCACCCAACATAAACTCGCAGCACAGACTTAAGACGGCACCACTTTCTCCATACAAATATAACAAAGAACTCGACACAATTTACACTACAGCTAAAAATAACGGTTACAACTGCACTACTGTCGACAAACTACTTAGACAATACAACACTAAAAACAAGAAGAAAGAAAACAAGGAGACAATCGATACAACACGATGACACATTTTTACTTACACAGGACCAGAAATATATAAATTAACTAACCTTTTTCAGAAAGAAGGTTTACAGGTAGCACTAAAGACGAGCAACACTCTGCGAAACAATCTCAAGACATCAACAGAAATAACCGATAAATTTAATACCAGCAAAGTATACAGACTTACTTGCATCTGCAACCATACATGCATAGGACAAATTGGACGAACATTAAAAAAAAGGATCACAGAACACATACGATCATATAAACGGAAAAGAGAAGACCCCATCTTCGCAATACACCTTAACACATACATCCTGTTAAAAAAAGACGAAGACTGAACATTCTTGAAAACATGGAAATATACAAAACACGAACGTTTAACGGAGATATTATTAACGAATAGGTAAATACAACATCGGGCACAATTTTTATACCACGAACATTATTGAAACAATCTTACAAACGGAAACACCCACAGATGGTCACACTTACCTACCCAATAATAAGAGACTGAATATTAAAATTATATACCTTCAATAAACATGACAGATATCCGGTAATCTAGCTTTATAATACCATTTAAATATATACCATCCTAACGGACAAAACTACCTGAACCCACACTATCTATGCAACAAACACCTACACTATCTAACCAGTACTAATCAAAACGCGGCTTGAAAATAATGTTCTCACATCGAATGCGCTCGCCAAACGTACCAAATGAACAGCCAGTCACGACGGTCTTCACCGAAACGTATGACAATAGTATATATGAATAAACTCATACCTTTAGCTTAACTTTTTCTTGCATATTTTTAGATTTTAAACTTGTTATAATTGCTTCAGAAACTTTAAACATATAGCAGATTTTATTTCTATCAGAAATTCCAATAGTTCATACTGTAGCTTATTCTCCAATTTGGTTTTCGTAGTGTTCATGCACAAATATATTCTTTCTAAAACTGTATAATTTATTGGCATAATTAATAGATTGAACACAGAGGCAGGGATTTCAAGAAAGAAATAATTACCAGCATTTTCTTCGTATGCGTAAAATATTTCCCGAAAGCCAAAAATGTCTTTTGCAATGGAATTTTTTGTATGCTTCTGCCAACAAACATTTGCAATTTTATTCCACTCACTTTCGTATGTAGTAAAAATTTGAATCAATGGATATTTTTAAAATTATATACAGGGGATAAAATTTATTTGTTAATGGTTTAAATATTCTTAAATTGTAAATTTTTGAGCAGTTCGTAGTTTGTTTTTCGGCGAATCTTTTAAGCTTTTCTTTCGATTTATGTGTTCTAAACAATTTTCATTAAAATCAATTTGTAACAATTGCGATTCCTTAGAACATTTTGTTCCAATACCTATGTATGTCGGTGTTTGCTTTATTAATATCAAATTAAATGGAGAAAGCAAGAAGTAGTTATACAGTTCCTTAATCCCACGTCTCCACTAGCCATCAAATTGAATAAGACATGCACATAACGCCGGCAGAACAACGGTATTAATTTGTTCATGCGCTTGTATGTAGCGAAAACGTGTCGATGTTCATGTTCTGTTTAAGCATAATTTTCTGTTTGTAGTCAAGGTTGTTTCAATGTTTTTAATAAGAAAAAAGGTATTTGCTTTGTTGGTCACTAGATGGCGTTAATTCGAAATATAGAAATCCTACTAAAAGTCATCACTGCACAGACATATGTTCGGGCAACGATGATTGCACACGACGAAACATGAACATTGAGTGTCTACATTAGCCGAATTGATGTGGGACATGATGTTCATACCAAGTTGATGACTCGTGGAGACGTCGGGTAACAAGAAATTCGATAGAGTTGGGCATTGATTTTGCCTCAAAAAAAAAAAAAAAAAAAAAAATAAAAATAAAAATTGTGAAATTAACAAGAGATTTTGATGTTACTGCAGAAAAATTTATTATTTTTTGCTGTCGAATTTGATAATCTTAAAAAACATTTTAAAAATAAAAACTGCGATAGATTTTAATAGCATTTGTAATTAGGTTTGGTGGGTTCTATTTATTATTATTTTTTACTAATACTATGTTTTGCGTGCTTAATTAACAATGAAAGGCATTTATAATTATTATTCATTTGTTCCGTGCTATTTCTGTTCTTTAGTCGTTTTTTGGCTTCTTCATCTAAATCCCGATGTTCCACTTTCCATTGGTTTCGAATATTGGAGATAAAAGGATTTGACGTTGTCAGTTATATATTAAATAGATCTTCATTTGTGGAATTTCGTGAAATTTTTTCTAGTATTGTGCTCTCTATAAAATCTGTAATCCTTGATCCTTTTTCCCTGAGCCTCCTCTGATAGATCTCTAAATGGCACCAAATGATATTTATTGATATCTTCTCCATGATAAAGGATTTTGTGAACTGTTGCAGACATATTTCTCCATTAGTAGTTGTTTGTATATATTTTTGCAGTTTCCTTAACATAATCTCCAAATTGTCTAGAGTAAATTTTTTCATTGCACGCAAGTACTTGTAGGATTATTTTAAATCTAAAAATAAGGCTTAAATCCACTGCTGTTATTTCAGATGCTGTTTCTGGATCTGAAAATAATCTTTATGCGGTATTGCAATCATCTGTATTGCCTGATCCTCGTTTTGGTTGATCCATAATCAATCCAATTTTGCGATATTCATCTTGAACATGTATGTTTTTTGAACTTCTTAACTTTTTGTTGGTTTCATTGTTTCTTAAGGCGCTTTCACACTATAAGACTGAGTATTAAGATTTGTCAAAAATTCGAAATAATATGAAAAATCTTATAGTGTGAAAGCGATCTTAAGTAAAATCTTATAGATTGAGAAGTAAAATTTGACACACCGATGGCTCTATCTATTTTTCGAAATTTTTCTAAAAGCTAAGACATTTCATATTATCAGGGTTGTTTTTTTGCAACAAAAAATGAAGCCAATTAAACAAACAGCTGCTTTTCAGAGACCAAGGCCAATTGCTGCATAATCATAGCTTTTCCGCGGTTGATTTTTGTCTTGCGCCGACTTAAAAATACCAACCAGATTATTAAAGGTAATTAAGAACTGTAAATGTTTTCTTATTTTCAAACTAATTTTAACGATGTGCTAATACGAAACATTCAGTGCAGATATGTATGTTAAACAAAAACAATTTCAAGCATATCCATCGATTAATTACAAATTTTCTTATAAGTAACCTAACAATTTCGCTCAGTTTAGGAAAACAAATGAGTTTTTTGCTAAGTGAAAGCTTTAAATTTGTAGTATTTAAATTTTTCTACGGTCTCTACAATTTACTTTCAACTGTCGGTATTGCCAAAAACACACTAAAAATTGTACTTGTGTACTAAATAAAATTAATTAATCAGCATGTGTATTATTATTGAACTTTTTGTTAATTTATAATACAAATTTGCCTTAAAGCTTTCAACAGCAAAAAAATCAATATTTGCAAACACGGCTGAAAGAAATAGTATTTTTGATTATTTTCTATACAAATTGTCATATACATACATCATAATTTTGTGCAAAAAAATTTCATAAAAATCGCTGAGTTACAGCTTTTCTACACTTGTTCCCAATCGGCTAGTATCCGCCGGCAGCTTAAAGTTTTTCATACAGGCATCGTACTTCTCTAATACATATGTTTTTCTTTAGAACAGCTGTTTGCTTACTGTAGAGAAATTATAAACTGTTTTAAGTGTGATAGTGTGAAAGCTTTTTGTAATGATACGTTAGATTTTTCGAAATCTAAATCATTCTCATACGAGAAATTTAAATGAAAATCATACGACTCAGTATTATAGTGTGAAAGCGCCTTTATTGATACTGAATGCCCGAGATCCAAATTATAACTGATTTTTAGTGGCGATAATCCAAATTCATAAGCATCGGTATTATCTAATGCTTTTGTTGGAACTTGGTTTCATTGGGTTGAGCTGAACTTGACCCACTTTCCCATCTATCATTTTTAGCTGGTTAAATTTCATTGATTTATTTATTATTTGCAATTTCACTTCTGACACCAGTTGTTACTTTTATTTAAATTTATAAACGTTTATTTTGTTGAGTTCTTTTATTGTAAAATAAGTAAACACAACTTAATTACTACTTTATTTAAATTACACTTAAATTTTGCGATTATTTACTTATTCGCTATTAATATACAAAAATACGCGATGGCAACTTAACCACTGGTTTATCTGTTTTACCACAAGATCTTCACTGGTTGTCGTTTATACTTAAGGTACCCATACACGACATGTTTTTTACATCTGACTTTTTATCTGTGTAAGTCATATGTAATTCTGCATGTGTGTCAAAATTTGTATTGTACAGAAGACTTTTAATATTTGGTCACAATCGTACATGTATAATTACGTCTGACATAATTATTATTTGTTTACAACAGCTGATCCACTCGCAAATTTTATTAAAATTGGTTTTTGTTAAAAGTGATTATTAAAAAAATGGGTTTAGAAACTAAAAGAATTGAATTGTGAAGTATTATTTCGATTGTAACACCAATTTAATTAAAATCTAAAATAAAAGAAGAATTTATTTTTTTAATTAGTTCGCTTTGTTTACTGTACAAATATCTAGGACGTCCGGTTTTAAAATGGCTAGTAGTCGTCTTAATATACTTTTGCGTGCGTTGCAGAATTACTGAAGACTTGTCAATTTTAATTATTTTTTTTTACTAAAAAAAATATGAAGAAGATCAGCTCGCATTGAATAATGATACGAAATTTAGATAATTGTTGCTAAATAGTTAAAAGCAATTTCAGATTTTGGTCATATAAAATATTACCTTCAGTCGGCTAATACTACCGCCAATGCTCAACCGCCGTTGATTATTTTCATGCGGCATAGATTCATAAAAACATCTGATGTCAGATGGTTTGTCAGGTCAAAATAGAACACGTTCTAAATGAAATTTTGCCAGATGACTTTCCACATGTATTTTACAGAAGCAATGTTTTAACAGCCCTACACGACATGTATGTGTTTTACAGTGGCAAATTTGACATGTTAGATGTAAAAAACATGTCGTGTATGGGTACCTTTAGAATGTATCAGCCTGTATGGCCGTTGCATTTATATACCTAATGTTAAGGTTCTTGAATATGTCAGAACTACCTCCATCTGTTGGTAGAATATTTCTTTACTACGCATTTATCATTTGAGACACATGATGATTGTTATTTGATTCCAGAACCTTTCATTATTATTTTGAATTTATTTATACATGCTGTCTATTTTTATTAGTCGTTATGTACGTGTTTGCGTAGTTGTGTGTTGCGTTTATTTTTATTGCTTTATGTTAGTTGTTTTTGTTTTGTGATTAAGAAGTTTTTGTAGAAACTTCTGACTTTGTAAACAGACAAATTAGGTCATTTCGTTTTACTTTGTCGGTGACAATTATTTTTATTTTTTTTTATGACCTAAATAAAGCATCTTCGCAACAATATTTTCAACGCCATTTTATCAGGGATGCCACCAGAATATCGAAATTATTGTAATTTTTCTAGTGATAACACAAAAATTATCAAGAGATGTAAGGTGGAACAAAATGAGATAGGAACATGTTGATTTTTAGCCCTGTGTATTTTTTATGGGAAGATGTTAACATCTTCGCAAATAGATGGTAGATGTTGATCAGTGTAAAAAGGCTATAACAATACCAAAATATATATGTACATACTCACAAAATCTGGCAAAAAATGAGTACTTATTACATTTGTACAATTTTTAAGCCTTAGATAATAATATATATATATATATATATATATATATATATATATATATATATATATATATTTATTTAAAATTACATGGCTGTAGTTTTTATGTAATTGAAACTTTAACCATGATTGCTATATTTTTAAATATACATAAATAAGGTTTTGCTTTAAAATAATTGGTTTTAAAATATAATTTTATTAGTTGTTCATTCATGCTAATACTTTTCTTTTTTTACATTTAAATTACTGATATATGTATGTTTTATTTAACATTTTAGTTTTTGTTTAAACACTTTTTTGTTAACAGGTGAGTTTTATAAACTTGGTTTAATTAACATTTCTTTAATTTTAGCTGGATACAATAACTGGTTACAATAATATTTTATTTGTTGTTTTCTTGTTTACTTCTGAAAAAATATATATTTATTGTTTTTGTTTTTTAATATAGTGTATATATGAAAACTTAACATTTTGCTTTAAATTAAGGTACTGAATTAACGATTTCTCAGGTTTTTTAAAAGTTATGCTCTATCTATGTATAGATGGTAATGATTATTCAGGGAAAATGATTATGTATGTATGTGCCTCTTATTAAAGTAAGAAAAAAAAAATTGGCCAAGTTCATATCTATACTTTGTATTCTTTACCATAGTTAAAAAAGGTATTAATATGTTTGGCATTCTGTTTCCATTTGCTAAAAAAAGAATTTAAACTCTTACCTATGTACATTTACACTTTGTCTTATTTCATTGTATCGATCCTAGTTTTTGAAGTAATGGACCCGCAGCTATTTCAAAAATATGATTAAAAAAAAATGCCGGCTGACGACTTTTTTTTGTCTAAGTAAGCAATATATTTTAAATATAACGTAAAACGTGTAAAAAATCGGAAAATCAGCTTATTTGTATATATGTATAACTAAAAAAAAAAATTGTTAAAAAAAGATGAAATTGTTATTAAATTTGCAAAGACAGCAAAATTAACTTTACAACAAGAAAGTATTAACCTCTAACTCGCAAAGTTGAAAAATTAAAAAAGATTTAAAAAATCCTGATCTTAATATTCAACGAAAATTCCCAAATGTTATAAATAAGATCTTAGAAACATCGGAAAAAACTAGCTGTATTTAAAACTAAAAGATAAGCAATTCCTTGCTTCAAAACATATTACTATAATAAAGGCTACACCAATGTTCCAGTTTGTCAAGAGTCAGATTTCCACATTCAAGGCGAATACAAGTAGTATCTCTTACACGTATTAACAAAACATTGCGTTTGTTATTTCAAAAAGTATTTGGTTTACCAAACATCAAACATTTTTACCTGCTAAAATTAATCAAACAGCTGTATTTAATTTTTTTACAACTAAAATTTACATAAAAATGTCTGATAAAGGAAAATGTTTGTAACATTGAAGAAAATACAAGTATTTGGCAATTAAGTAAGCATAAAAGTTGTACTATTTTGTTGTTTTCTTTAAGTTGGCTAGGGGAGTATATAGCAAAAAATTTTAAAACAACAAAAATTAGGTTTATAATTTTCTTTGCAAAGCAATGAATGTACTTTTTTCGGCACAAATTTAATAAGAATTGTACAATTTTTAAGTACAATTATAAACTTTATTTATAAACAGTGAAGTTAAGCATTATGAAGTTTAGATTATTATTGATGTAAACCACGACAAGAAAGTTTATTAAAACTAACTGCAACAAGTAAGAGTGCTATATTCGGCTATGCCGAATCTTATATACCCTTCAATATCTATGTTATTATAGTTTAGTGAAGTATCTCCAATGAAAAAAGCAAATATTGGGGTGACAGAGAATTAAAAAATAAAAAAAATGTTTGTACTACATATATGTAATTTTACAAAAAAGTGACATCGGCTCTTAATGGGTTAAGCATTTTTTAAAATTTTTAGTATTTCCTTAAAGACCTCTTCAAAAAGCTTTAAAATGATACCCATGGTACAGTGAAATAACTCCCAAATGAAATAAGTTCCAATAGAAAAATGAAATAAATCCCAAAAAATCTTCTATACAAATTGGGACTTATTTCATTTTGTGATAGTTAGTTTTGTTGGGAATTATTTTATTTGGGAGTTATCTTTGGCACTTATTTCATCGCAGTTGGGACTTATTTCATTTTCGATGGGAGTTATTTCATTTCTCTTAAAATAGCATTTTAGTAAATTTTGATGGTTTTGTAATGGTTCTTAAAACTGTCTTAAAACAAATAGTTCCAAAGCAATCAGGTATTTCACTTAATAAAACAGTGTAAACATCATCAGTTCTTGTTAGAATTTTGTTTATAGCCCATTCAGGCTGGCACGAAATTAAGTCATTTCGTGATTTCGACTGAAATCAACTTGAAATTACGTAATTTCGCATACATTTTACCATTGCCCAAATTATCTCATATTACTTAATTTCAACGAAATTAACTTGAAATTACGATAGACAACGCTGTTTTTGTGTAAAATACTATTTTGTGTGCAACCATGAACTTATTTACAGGAATACACGTATGTACATACATTGATATATACAAACATGTATGCATAATAACCATAGTGATGGATTATGAAAACTGCAAGAACTTAAACATTTTTAATTTATTTTTTGATATTTTATTATTAAAAGCTTCCAATTTAATTAATATCGTGTTTTCTTCTTCTTTTTTTTCCATTTTGTTCAAAACTTGAATGCAAAAGAATAATATAATTCTAACATAAAAACGAACAGCTGTTTCTGAAATTAACTCAAGTGTCAAATAACCCACTATAAACACTCTAGATTTCGTTCGTAATTTCAATTTGAAATTACATAATTTCGTGGCAGCCTGAACGGGCTATTAGTGAAGATCGGTGTTAAAGAAATAAAAAAATGGCAACTCACGCGTTTGAAGTAATGAGTGGCAAAAGAAGAAATAGTAAAGTGCTATACATTATAGATGAAAAACAATTTTATTTACGAAAATCTGAAGCCAAACGAAGGCAATATTATACGTGTTACGAACGAAATTGCAAGTCGCGAGTGATTTTAGAAAAGGGACAGTGTCGTAAGACAACTGATTTCATTGAACATAACAATAGAGACCAACAGCAAATGTATGATGAGCTAAAAGCCCTCAACGAAAATAAGGATAAAAGTTTGGATGTTTCAAGTACTTTGGGTGCAGCTAACGTTGTAAACGGAATACGGGCGAATTTCGGGAACGTTTGCGTAAGGTAATTGAATAGTGGTGTAAACCATTCTTACTTTCATTGTGTGATTAATAATGCTTTTTTTTAATAAAGCAACCAGGAAGCAACGAAAATATTGTTTTTAACAAAGTCAAACGAGATCTGCAATATTTGACATCAAAAGTTTTTGCGGCATCTCCGAAGACTCCAACCGATGTTGTCAATATGTTTCAGAAGGAAAATATCTTCACAAATTTTGGACTTACTTTGCATGACGACCAAGAGAAAACAGCGTTTTTTAAAGTGTGCCACGACTCGGAGGACTTTGCATACTGCGTGCTTGGATCCGATAAGATAGTCAAGCTTATTAATGCAAATATTCCCGACAACAACAATAAAAATATTTTGATTGATGGCGCATTTTAAATTGTACCACTGGGATGTTTTAATCAATTGATTTTGCTGCATATCGAATATTATCAAAAGGTTTGTCATCGCTGGGGGGAGGGGAGCGCGGCCGCGCTCGCGTAAGCAAAATATGCCGCACCACGCGCGTTGCCGGGCAATTTCTTATACAACAATTAGACTAATTTTTATTTTTACTTTCAATAGGTTTTTCCAGTATTTTTTATTTTGACGAATAAAAAGTCAGCAAAATGCTATACCTATTTATTTAGTTACATCAATTCAAATGTATTAAACTTAAATGGTGCGACCTTTATCACCGATTATGAAGCGAGTCTAAGAAGGGCTATTAAAACTTCATTTTTGGATACTAAAATCTATGGCTGTTGGTTCCACTTTTGCCAGGCAGTACGACGACAAATAACTACAAAACATAAACAATTATCTCAATTGATTCGACAAAACAATAAGGCGTCATTAGAATATCATAAACTATTATCGCTTCCCCTGTTGCCTGCCATGCACATACTCGGTGCATTTGGGCAAATAAAAAAAGACATAGAAACGCTCGAGCGTCATTTCGAATTTTCGAACTTTTTGGAATACTTCAAAAAGCAATGGTTACAGAAGGTAAATACTTTTAAACAACACTAGTATAAATTATCTTGCACATAATTTCTTATTTGTTTTTTTCTTGCTTTTTATTGGTCTCCAACCTAGATTGGGCCAGACGTTTTTGAAAAAACGACTCGAGCGACTTCCGCCGTCGAAGGATATAATAGAGTGCTAGGCAAAATGATTCCCAAACAGGGAAATTTTTTTAAGTTTGTTAAAGTTTTACAAACAGAAGAGTTCAACAAGTCCCGAGATTTTGAATTGCTGACTAATAGCGGTGGAACTTTGGGAACAACTAAAAAAGGAGGAAATTTATCGAAAAAGCGGAGCTTATAGAAGAAGCCAATGAAGAGTTATGTTCTGGATCCATAACTGCAACCTCATTCATAAATCGGTTGGTTTTCCCGAAAAATAAAATTGTTTATAAAATGGAGCCAGATGAAGATCTCTTTGAGGAACACTCGTACCTTGAAAATGAAGATATGGAGGATGATACTGTATCGGAGCCACCAACACTACCGCGCTCTCAAATTCTGTGCGTGATTTGCTTGGAGGTTGAGCCCAATATTCTACTGATTCCTTGCAAACACATAAAAACGTGCAATTCTTGCGTCCTAAAACTACAAGCTGCAATTATTGCAAATGGTCTCGAAACATTCAATTGTCCTGTTTGTCGTGCAGAAGTTAACGACACGATGGGGGTTTTTTGTAAATGAATGTATAATTTTTTTAAAATAATTTTTATTATCCAATTATGTATAATATACATAATTTTATACCTATAATTATAATTACTATTAATTGTATGCTTACATATAATTATGAAATAAAAAGCGTTTTGTAAAAGGAAACCAAAAAAAGTTGGGAGGTAATTCATTTTTGTTGGGGATTATTTCATTGGGAGTTAGTTAATTTTTATTGGGTTTTATTTTTACATTTTGAAATAAGTCCCAAAAATCGGGACTTATTACATTTTTACCTTTGGCAGTTATTTAATTTTTTCAGTTGGGCGTTATTTCATTTTTCATGGGACTTACTTCATTGGGAGTTATTTCATTGGGACTTATTTCATTTAGGAGTTATTTCACTGTACCGATACCCATATCGATATTTTAAAAACTTTTTTTACATTTATTTTTTGGATTGGAGTTACTTAATTATTCCAAATGACATGAAAAAATTAAAGGTAGGCGTGGTGATTTGCCTGCTGCTTCGAGGGACATGGACCGACAATGCTGATTTCCAATAGCACCTCTTTCGACACTATGTCTAAACGATTGACGTACTTATTTTTTTTTTTTTGTGAAATCAAGTTTGCCTTGGCAGACGGACATCGCTCTATCGACTTCGCTATGCATAAGGATTCAAAATATATACACTCAATGGAGTCAGAAATGGATATTGTAGAAATTACCCTTTTTTCACCTGTTTGGTTAAGGGTATAAAAACATTATATACGTATATGATGCGCGTAAACATTATAAACGCTCTTGACAATTGCCAAATAATTTAAAGAAAATGTAAAAGGTTTAATTAAGAGATGTTTAAAGTTAGTAAACCATTTTATGTACATATTTTGCTATTTGGTTACTTCGAGTATTATTTCCAATTTTTTCTTGTATTTATCAGTTTGCTGGCTTATTGTGGTCTATGGTTTAGTACATTTACTTTAGTCATACCGTACAGTTTTTAAGTCTTACATAATATTTCCAAAGCCGCAACAACTTTATTTGCTAATTTTTGGGAGATTAATTTTGAAAATTTCTGCTTTACTGAACAGACCTATTGATAGAATTTTGTTATTTATGTTTTGCATACATTTCTTAATTACAATAGTTTTTGCAAATTAAAAAAATGGTATAAGTATAAGTTTTCTAATAAATACCTTTACGATATGGATGTGTATGATAGTTTAAGTATATTTCCTTTATTATTTGTATACATAAACCCGCTTTATTTTTGCTATTGACAATATGAAAAAAGGCATAGCCATGAGGATTTAGTAGTAACAACAGGTGAAATAGCTATTGCCTTCAATTTTTTAATACTTAGAACTCTGATAAGGCTATTGGCTCTCTAGAATTCACCAACGACTAGATGATTTAAAGATGACTTTTTGACCTTCGTATCTAAGGCACCAAGAGGATTGATATGAAAAAGCTATGTACACTGTGGTGCAAAATTGTGCCAATGCAAGTATAATTTTTTTAATAATTTTCTACTTGTTTTACAAAAACAAGATTTTTTTAATTTTTTGATTGCATATATTCTCTTCTCTTAAAAAATTAATAGACATAACTTTATTCGGTTCTCTTATTCAGAATATATTGATCTCTTTAACTCAATTGCATTGGCTCACTTGCCAATTGCATTCACTCACAGCCAAAAATTTCTCAGTTAACGATGCTTTAGCAAATAAGTATTTGCATTTAATATTATTAGTGAAAAATTTTAAGGTTGTGTGTATATCAAAGTTACAAATAAAATAAAAAATAATTATGAAGCCATTATGTATTGATTTAAAGAATGCCGTTAAAGAAAAGGCTAAAAATGGCGATTCAACTCAAAAAATCGCAACTTTTATAAAACACAACGGCGGTCAATGGCTTGAATAATTGCTAATTACATAATCTCTTATCCTGATCAAAATTTTCAAAGAAAAAATGGACGGCCGAAAAAAATTACTGACACTGAGGCCAGATCCCTTGGACGTTCATTCGCTTCAGGGAAAATAAAAAGCACAAAAGAGGCAGTTTCTGCCTGTTCTGTTAATGTTAGTAGATGGACTGTCCCGAGGGCTTTTAAAAGTGTTGGATACAAGGCTTCTATAAAGAAGAAAAAGCCAACACTTTTTGCCCAAAAACGTAAAATTGCGAAAAAATTTAAGTCGTATACAGTACAAGATTGGCAAATGGTTAGTATTTGATTTATTTTATTTTTTCAACATATGACCTTTTCTGATTTGGCAGATTAGACCAAAATCAATATATACCAATCGAATGGAAAGGTTTGGTATTGGGCCAAGCCATCAACCACACCGAATCCTGCTCATGTATCTCAAACCATTGAGCACGAAGGCGGTTCTCTTATGGTATGGGGATGGGTAACATCAGATGGTGTTGGTTCACTTGTACGGATCGAAGGCATAATGCGAAAGGAAGACTATCTTCGCATTTTGGAAGATAATTTCCCTTTAGCACTTGCCAAAATGCCAGATAGACCAGAGAATGTAATCTTCCAACATGACAACGACCCGAAACATACTGCAAAAATTGTCAAGGAATGGCTTAATTCTCAGATGTTTCGGGTAAACGAGTGGGTACCGCAGAGTCCAGATATTAACCTGATAGAAAACCTGTGGGCGTATTTGAAGCTGCGTTTGGCAGAGTACAAAGAAGCCCCGCAAAGTAGTAATTAACTATGGGAGAGGGTTTGGGTTGAATGGGACAGATTTTGTGACTAAGCCTTACCAATGGATGCCAAACAGGATAAATCAAATACAGAAAGCAAAAGGATACTGGACAAATTATTAAATTTAAATGGTCAAAACCTCGGAGCAAAAGTATGCCAGTGGTCTGAAGTCGAAAACGTTTTTTTTTTCCATAAACTTATGGTGTTATGAATAAATGTTTCTGTTATTGTTTTATATTTTCTACACATCCATATTTTTAATTTATGTACCAAAAAGTTTAGAAATAATTTAATAAGCAAAAAAAACTGTCAAAAAATCTTTGCTTTACATAGTAGTAGTTTAAATTTTTTTTTCAATAATTAATTGTATTTTAAATGTTTTTTTTTTCAATTTGACGATTTAATTTTAATTGGGAATTTTTTTAGGATTTAGTCTAAAACGGTTGAAAATTTTTGGAAACATCTATTAAACAGACGAAGTTGCATTACGGCCACTATCAATAGTGAGATTTGAAGCCCTTAAAGTTAAAGATGCTAGAGATAAGTTACTGCGATAAACCGGTCTAGGAGAATTTGAATGATTGGCCAACAATAACGAAGTGCTTTCAGCGTTGCTATGTTGCTGCTGTTGGAGTTTTAAGCCATCGTAAGAATTTGCGTTTTCGCTGTAGCATGTTTTAACAATACTCGCTGAAGGGTTATTAATTAGAGTAATTTGAGCACTGGGTGGATTTGTATTACTCGTTCGTGGCACTGAAAATAAATCGTTACGTGCATCCATTGTTTCTAATATACCATGTCTTGCTAAATTATTCGGATTAAGAGTGGTGCTGGAGTTACTGCTATCGTTATATGTGCTACTCAAATGCAAGCGGGAACTTAGAACCTTATTACATGCTGGGCATGCTCTGGGTGCCCCTTTATCTTTGCGTCGCATCAAATCTTGTGCACATCTTAAAAGAAAATTGTATTTTGATACAAACAAAATTAAAAATATGAGTACTTACTTCGCATGTAAAATGTGGGCACATGGCAGAGCTTCCAAAGCATCCGGCTTTAGGCCGAAAACTTCACCACATGCGCCACATATCAAGCCCAACGCTGAATCAGTTTGATTGGCCAAACGTATGTGGTTACTGTATTGTTCTTCATCGCCTAGAGCGCGGTATATTAACGCCAACCTCCTGCGTATTTTTCGAACCAGTAACTGGAGAAGAGTTGTAAAAAAATAAGCAAATAAAATTCTACATTGCAAGTTCTTTAAATAAAAAAACACAAATTAATATTCATGTTTTATTTTTCAAACAATACTGAAGTTACTGCTTTTCTTTTAGTAAATTTTGAAATCAATTTTTCGCTTTTTAAAAGAACTCAATTGACCTACTGCTTGGCTAACAAGGTTCAAATTCACCTCCTTGTGATTTTTTCGTCTTCATTGATAGTTACCCCCCGTCTATATTAGAAATAAATTTGTTAGCAATAAGACAATAACGTCGGCAGAGTAATGTTTTAAAATTGCTTATTGAATTTAAAGACAATCAAGGCGAATTTAAAGATAATCAAATTGTATTGAATTGATGATAAAATAACTTGAGCCTTTAAAAATTATTATTATTATTATATTGTGGAAAAACTACTATGGCATGCACTCTTATGTGTTTAAGCAAGTTTTATGTGTTTAAGTGAAAAACAAGTTCATTTTGAGATGTTTTCCCATACATTTACTTGTCTTGCAAAACACTTGACATTGACGTGTTTTTGATTTAAACTCATCGAAAAACACCTTAAATTCAGGGCTTAGATATATTTGTGAAGTGTGTTCAGTTGTTTGATTTTGGTGTTTCACTGAACAGGATTTTTAATAGCGGCAAATCAAAAATTAATCGTCTTGCAAAAAACGTAAACAAAGTAAATACATACAAACATATTTAGACATTAATTTGCAATAAGATAAATGAACTTAATTATTATATTTTATTTTTGCTTAATGAAATGTGATTTATATAAATATGGTGGGCCTAATAATTTAGAAGCTGTTTTGCAAAATTCTAGCAAACGTGCATAAACTGTGTTTATTTGTATTTGTATTTTTGCAAATATTTTTCGATTGAATCGAAAATAGTTTTTAATCCCTTCTTCACTTAGCATTTCCAAAAAGAGTTTGTGCGGTCCTAAGAATAACAAAATTAATTTTTCTGATAGTAGTAACTATCATACTCTTACAGCCGACCAAATGCCAAATTAAAACACTATATTTACACTGTGAACGCTTGTGTTTAGTTTATTAAACATCTTGCTTAAAAACGTTGTAAACTCATAAGTGTAAACAGAACATAAGATGGTATTATTCTTAGCAGCGACGAAAAAATCTAGCTTTGCCAGGTCAAGCAGAAACGCAGGGACAAATAGAGTAGACATTATAGCTAATTATAATAGTTTTGAGGCACTTGTAAAAAAGACAACACATTAATGATTATCTCGTTTTCTACGTGATATAATTCATACCTTAATACGTTTTGATTTTCTCCTTGACCTGTTTCCAAAAAATCTCCTCAAAATACAAGCAAGCTATGTTATACATATACATTGGTTTAAAATTATAAAGGCACAATTACTATAGTCAGTATGTAGATCGTCGAACTTTTAATTAAATCTGAAAGCCTTTCAACAAAACTCTTACTATATTTTTTGACTATTGTTATAGTATACAAAAACAGGAACCAAAAATTTTCATATTGATAAATAAATATGTTTTCTTTATTTTGGTCATAGATAATAAAAGTAATATTCGAGTAACAAGTTCTTTAACGAGCTGTTAACGTTTTGTTACTTCACTGTTTAAATAAATTTGTTTTATTTTAATATAATGAAACAAGTTTAGTTTAGCCCAGTAGCTTAATATGGAATAAAAAGTAGTGCGGGATTCAGAATAGTAATTTTAAGAAAAAAAAAGATAATGTGATAAATCCTGTGTAACCCCAGAGTTACGGACAGAGTTTATATATAAAATATGCAATAGTCTTTCAAATATTCTTTGGCAGAATGGGCTAATATGAGCATCATAAAAAACCTTTTTAAACAAACTATCAATATTATGTTGAAAAAATGTTAGCCCATTAAAAACATGTTAAATGTCATTTAACCCTTTTTTATTAATTTTTCAAATATTTTAACCTTGTTAAACAAAAATTATATATGTACTCTGGAGTACTTGCTTTAACTAAATTTTAATTTTTAATATTTAATTTTAATTTTTGATAAGATTTTCTATGATTTTTATATTGTTTCATTCCGCCACATAGAGTTTCAGATATCATTAAATATAAAGCAATTTGGGGATAAAATATAAAGTAATTATTTCACATATTTATGTTACCTTAGCACCAATAGAACTGGCTACTTCCAATAAACGAGTGTTAAACTCCAGCGGACGACAGTTGCAAATCTTTTGTTGCAGTCTTAAAGCTTCCAAACAAAGTGCTGCACCATCCATAGCTTCCATTTGCGCCATGCGATCCCCCAAGGATGCAGAGCTACCCATGGCTTGTTCATATTGCCGTAAAGCTCTCTAATTTGGGAAATAAATGAAAAAACGTACTTTTACAGAAACAATAGAAAAAACTTAGAGAAAATTTCTGGTTAAAAACTTAAAACTTCGTAAGTATGTTTGTTAGTAGTTGCCTAATCATGATTATTATTGATGTTTAGTGTTATTATTATTGTATAGAGCAATATATTTTTTATGTATATATGAAAAACTACTTAGAAAAATTGCAATAGAAATTGTAAAAATGATGGTGTGTGAACATTTGTAATATAATTGTGGCCATACTTATAAAATGCGTCCCTGCATTGGTATGAGAATTTGCCAAGCTCAACAACATGTTTGCTAAAGCAGAATTTTAGAGCTAGTGAGTAAAAGAAGGCACGAAATCTTTACTTCGACGTTGACCAAATCCACCGCTGAACAGGTAAGTGAGAATTTTTTGAAGTCGTTTCGGCTTCAACGTCTACTTCAAAATGTAAGTCTTATGCCGCAAGTGTCGGAAGCTAAGATACTAAGGCTGGCTAAATTTATAACAAGGTCGTGGAGGCATGTGACAGTCTGCACCTTTAAAAGAGCTCCAATTAAAGTAAAACTTTCCAATATGGCTCGGCACGAAAGATGATAAACTTTGCCGAACTAAGCCGGTTATGCTTTAATAGCCAATTGAATCAGGAAGCAGCAGATTCATCTAAGCAAACTAGCTATTGTCCGCGAAATTCATAACATTCTTTAGGTTGTTTTTATAAAAAAAATAAATGACACTTGATTTGCAAAACGCAACACAAACGTAATTTCAAAGTATTACTTTCGTTTCTATGTACATTGAGGGTATTTTCATCACCTCCTTCCTTTTGTAACAAAACTATCTAAAAACAACTGAAACAAAAAAAGTGTGAGCAATGATAATGTTTTATAAAATTGAATGGGGCACTAAGGAGCGGAAAGTGCTCAGCAAACCAACCGGAACTCTTCGATCAGTTGTGTGATTCGGTAAAGTGTACCCGTTTATTCATTAACGATATAGCTTTAGTGCTTAAGTCAGAATGTAAGCTACATCTTAAAAAAAATAAATAAATTGGATACAAGCAAGCTAAATCGCAGTAAAAAAAGAGTTGTTCAACAATTTGAAATTGTATTTAATTTTTTTCCTTGTGTTGTCTGTCTATCCGTGTTCGAGCTTTAATCAACTTTGAGAAGGCACTAGATGAGCTAGACAAAATTTAAATATGCCAGTCGATCAGACATTGTTTCGAAAATTTTGCTATAGAAAATCAGCAGAATCGGTCCATGTTCTTCGAGGCAACGGTCAAAATACCACGCTTGCCTCTAGAATTTTCATATCACTTGGAATAAATCTTGTTTAGTGAAGAAGTCTAAAATTTAGACTGTTTTTTGTGTTATTTGTTATTTTTGGCCAATCAAATATTTTTATTGTTTACTGTTCTTATTTTCAGCTTGTTAGGCCTAACATTCGCTATGTCAATAAAAATGCACTTTTTATTACACAACTTTTCCCGACTTTTCGTGAGTTTTCGTTCACTTCTTCAGGGGATTTTTCTATTTTTGAAAATTTATTTAAAAAAAACATCAATATATAACATAAATTATTTTAGCATTATACATTAAAACTTACGTTGTAATTATAGTACAGACATGTTTTTTTATTATATGTGTAATTAAACTTTAAATTTATCTTTATTAGTTTCTTATTATAACACTATAAACCGCACTTAAATTGTCTGTGTCTTCCTTTCTGTTCATAGTTCTATTTATTTTTTCTTGAATTCTTAAACTTTCAGTTGTGTATCGTTTTCTTTCGTTACTTTTCTTGTTTAGTATTTTTATGTTGTCAAAATCTGTTACATGTGTTGTTTGTGTTATATGTTTTGATATTGCAGTGCTTTCTTTGTTTTTATTTATGTCTGCTTTGTATTCATGTATTCTCGTTTCCAAGCTTCTTTTAGTTGTACCAATATAAACAAGATCACAGCTGTTTTCAGTATTGCCTTTACATGGAATTTCATACACTACATTATTTTGTTGTAATTTGTCAATTGGGGTTTTTGTATTTGCAAAAATCGCGCTTAATGTTTTTTTTTTTTTTTTTGGTTTATATGCCAGGTTATTGGTTCTTTTGTTTATTATGTTTTTTATGTTATTGTCTGATAGGCGGGGTATATATTTAATGCTGTATAATTGTGCTTCTTTTCTGTTGTGATTGTCATTATTGGTATTTTGTCTATGTTTGTGTTGTTTTAGTAATAAATTAATTAAGAAGAGGGGAAAGCTATTATCTTTCAGTATTTTTATAATTTTTTAATGTTTGTATTGTGAAATTGTCGGTCACTTATTTTATACTATGTTCTTTAGTATCCGTCCTATGTATTTGCTAAGTTGATAACAGCGGACTTGAACCGGTGAAACTATAGGTCTTAAAAGTACATCGTGCTTGTGTAATTTTGGTAATCCATAAATTATCGGTGCAATTGCGGCTGAGCAGGTGAGTATACGTTTTTGCCAGTAGTCTATATGTTCGTTTTTAAACAAATCTGTAATAAAGTTGTTATTTATTTTAATTAACTTAGCGGTGGGGTCTATTCTATTTATTCTGTAGGTGTTTTTATCGTCAAGTAGTTTTTCCATTTTTCATATTCATTTTTAAACATTGCGACTTTTTTATTGCCTTTGTTTTATTGTGTTATAACTATGTTTTTATGTTTCTTTAAAAATTTTTCAGTTTTTTCAAAGACCTAAGGAATAAATTTCTCCTTGGGAGTATTCTTTAAGTTTCTCTCAAATAAAGAAATTTTGTTTACGAGCTTTGTCCTCGCTACCACATTTTCTTTGTCATCATCACTGTCACCGAGCTTCTGAATGCATTGTTCTGCGTCAGCTGTTATCTGCAGATGTGAAAACTACGTCGATTTATAGGCAATGCAAACTTTTTCCCCAAAGACAATAACCATCTGCTCTCCCACGATATTTCGATGTTAGTTCTGTTCTCAAACCAGCTCTCGTTAAAATTAAAACCCAAATTCTTAAAAAGATCCTCCTTAAGAAAATTTAATTTTTGAATGTGTTTTTCTTTTATATTTGAGGTTAAGTATTTTGATCTTTCAGTTTGGGTTTTGGTGAATGCTTCAAAGTCAGCCGTTGCCACAAAATTTTTTATACCTAGTCTTAAATGGTAAAATTTCCTCTTGATTGCTTTTATATCAACATTTGTTTATGTTATTTCTAAATTCAAGATCTTGTTGCGAAAATTCCGTTCAATTTTATCAAGCTGTCCCCTTATAGTATTACATTCAAATAGTTTTTTCACCTGTGTTGTTGTGTTTCTAGTGTGTGTGGGTACTATACCGTTCTTTCTGAATGATAAAAGAAACCGGAGTCTTTGTTGTTTTTGTACCAATTTTTTAAGTTCATTGCAATACTCTTTCATAGAACTGCAGGTTCTGTTACCATATATAAATGAAATATGTTTAAAAAATCTTTTCATGTTTGTAATTTTATGTGTTTTTAACTCTCAAAAATTAATGTTGATGTTTTCCAACTTTGTTTCAAAAATAGGAATTTTTTCTCTTTTAGTTCTTGAGTAACCACTGTATTCGGCTAGCTATTCGATGAATTTAGTTGTGTTATTTGTTATTTTTGGCCAATTAAAGATTTTTATTGTTTACTGTTCTTATTTTAAGCTTGTTGGGTCTAACATTTGCTATGTCAATAAAAATGCACTTTTTATTACATAATTTCTCCCGACGTTTCGTGAATTTTTTGTTCACTTCTTCATGGGATTTTTCTATTTTTAAAAATTTATAAAAAAAAAACATCAATATATAACAAAAACTATTTTAGCATTATACGTTAAAACTTATAGCCTGTTCACACATTACTCAATATTCAGGTTTTTTTAATAAAAGCCATTATTGAGCTCAATATTTCATACAAAATCTCAATAATTTATTGCGCAATAAGCACGAAATTGTTATAATATTGAATAGAAATTAAAATACAACACCGTTCAGAAACCTGAGACACAAACCAATAGCGTCTAAACTAAGCAAAAATTTGAAATTTAAACATCAGACACAAACCAATTGCGTCTAAACTAAGTTCAATTTTGAAATTAATCGTCAGACACAAACCAATTGCGTCTAAACCAAACTAATTTTGTCGATACACAGAATATTGACTCAATAAAAGTACTTGTATGAACGCTTTATTATATTTTGCCAATAAACAAAATATTGACTCAATAAAAGTGCATATATGAACACACTATTACATTGTACTTATAGTACAGACATGTATTTTTAATATATGTGTAATTAAACTTTAAATTTATGGATATTAATTTCTTAGACTGTTTTTTTTTTTCTAAATGCTTAATCCATTAAGACCCCGCGACTATTTATGCCAAATTGTATATAGTATTTAATTTTTATTTTTTAATACCCTGTCAATCCAATATTTGTTTTTTTTTATCGTAGTTACTTCACGAAACTAGATTTATACATACATATAGTGTAGAGTATATAAGATTGGGCATAGCCAAATATAACACTCTTGTTTCATATTTATTCATCTGTTGATAGAAATGCGAATAAAAGTTTTAAATAAAATTATTTGGAGTAGATATTCTGAACAGGTTGCCTGCTTTACACTGATTTCTGTGTTGACATGTAATTATATCTTTTTTTTGGATTTTGTGCTCCACACAAACACCTCCAATCATATTTGGGAATTTACTAGCTGCCCCTAGTTATTTGTGTGGTTGCTTTAATAAATGTATATGTGATTCCTGCTGAACGTTTTGAAACCATATAACACACTAAGCCACATCATAAAAAAGTTTAGTATTGGTATCAGAATGCAAAACCTGCTTATCAGTTGCATGTCTCAATAGAGTACAAATAATTAAGTAATTGTAGTTAAAAGTATATTTCAGACCATCATTTTATCGGATGTTCGTTGTGGGTAAGTGTGTCAAGACAAATGTTAAGTAATTACATGCATATAAGTAAAAAAAAAAACTGCTGAAATGGTAAGGCAACTACTCTGAAACTGCTCCACTAATAAGCTTTACGGGATTTGTAAAGTTGATTGCATTATCGGTGGTATAAAAAGTTAGCTGAATAATGTAAGAACTCACGTTTATCTTCAGATAATGTTTGCAATACGTTTACGTAAAATTTATGTAATTATTTCCTCCTCTACAAACACAATATTTTGATGTAAGTTTATTTAGATTTTACTTTTGTACATTAAGCATATTAACAAAATATAACTATTCTGTGTCTAATGTTTAAGCTAATTTATATATATGTATGTATAACATAAATGTCTACTTAAAATTTAATAAATACAACCTTTTTAATCACCTTAATATAGAGATCAACACCAATAACTATGTAAATTCCAGCGTTCTCAAGCTTGAGGTCACTCAGGAAAATGTTACAAAAGTAGTTTTTTATTGTTTTTTTGTAAGGAGTGTGATATCTGCATAGGGATTTGACTGTTCACCTTTAACTTTGGAATCAACGTCAAATCGGGATTTAAGTAGTAGAGAAAATACTGTCTCTTCCCTCAAGAAGTAGCACGTTAAACTAAATGTGTTCACCAGTAGTTTAAGAACACGGCTTATTACGGACTCTGATCCCCATAGGCAGCAAGCGTAAGATATCTTCGAAACAATTTTAGCGAGAACAGTATGAAGCAAAATAATAGTAACATTATAGAAGATGAAGTGAGAAATTTGTGGATGTTGATGAGCTTCGCATCGGATAGTATTGTGTTGCTTCTGTTGATGTGGTACTATTTATAGTTGGCGATCGGAATGCTGATCGAAATATGATGTATCGAAATCATTTGGTAACCGAGGATTAAGTTGCAGATGGTTACGGTGAAACTATTACCAGTATTTGTAGGCATGCTTGTAGGAGAAAGTTCCATGCAAATAGCTGTAAGCCATGCAACTTGAACAATAATTAATATTTACAAGACTTCTTAAACTTGAACAATGTGGCCGTTGGCATATACGGCATGGATATGGTCAGTATTTATTATACAATTTAGTTGCAACTTTTTGGCATTTTGACGACTTAGTTCTCTTTCAATGAGCTGTTTTATGTGGCTTTCTAAGTAATTTAATCCAATTTTAATACGCTGTATAAAGAAAAAATCAAGCCAAAAGGCGAAAGTGTCTGTAACCATATACATAAACATTTAACGTTGAAAGCTTAAATGGTTTTTTTTATAACTTACAGGTATATTTTGAAAATGGAGTTTAATAATTTAAAACAACAAGTTCTTGTATCGAACGTCCATTCGTACTTCTAGAGGTTAATTGTCTGCAGCGCTCTGCTAAGTTGCCAAGAATTAGGGGGAAGATTTTTCTTCTTAATAAATATTTGCCATATTATTCGCTTTTAAAGTTCACTTATTTAACTTTCCATCTGTTGCAGAAGTTTTGTTGAATAAGCTATAATTTTAGCAATTTATTTTTAAGGAACAATCGATTGTCATTTATAAGTATATGGCAAAAAAAAACTATCAGGAAGAAATTTCTCAAGGGACACGAGGTCAAATAAAATTCCGTCCGATTATAAATTTGTAGTCTGTAGTTATTTTCTAAAAATGAGATAAGATACTTTCTACGGCCTCCCCCAATTCACCCATATGATACGCCGCTGGAGGAATAAAGTTCCATGTTATATTTTGATAAAAGAATTGAGCAGAAACAAGTTGATGGGGGTTCTGAGTAAATTGCGTATTTAGAACTTTATGCTCAACGGAAAGCTTATTACATATTTATTATATAATTTTTAAGTCTGTTTACAGATCCGTACAGTTTGTTTTAATACCTTTTACACCATATTTAATTAAAATTGTTTATTTAGAAAAAACACCAAATTACGTTTAGTCGTGTCTGTATTTAAAGAGAAAAAAAAAAACAATGCTTAACTACAAAGGCATCTAAAGTGATCATAAATGCCATAGTTTTGACAGAAAAATTGAATATATATTGGGTACAATTTTCAGCGAATAAGACTTTAATTTAATTTTATTTTCTTGTTAAACAAGCACTAGGTCAGTTTTAAAATAAAAATATTGTTTATTAGCTTTTACTTTTTCTTTTAATATTTCACCACACCATTGGGTGACATCTTCAGGAAACAAGAAACAAAATCATTAAAAATTAAATGTTTTTAAAAAACAAAAATTATTTCAATTGAAAAAGTTTGTCAAATTAACTCAAAAAATTTCAATAAACAAAGACAAAAAATTTCAAACATTTTAAAATATACATATGTATGTACATACTCATAAATTTTCAATACTCAAAAAACACATTCAAATTTTTAATTTCAAAAAGTAAAAAATACAAATACAGTATACAAATTTTCTTTAGGGATATAGTATAAAAATTGCTTATTTTTGTCATTGTACGTTTAAACCAAATTATGTATAAAAATGATCATTCTTGTAAAAGATTGCGGTCCTTCGATTTGACATATTTAAAATCGAAAATTTGATCTTACCCAATATGTTATACAATCCTAAAGCTGAGATCGGAAAAAGAAAACTGCTATATATACGCCGGGTTTTTGCTAAAAGTATTTCATGAACCCATTTGTGGACTTGATGGGTAAAACACTAAAAAATTTTTGGAACTTTTGGTCCTTACTTTGGAAATTGTAGGATTTCTTTTTTCTTAATGCAAATTGCAAATGTTTTGCCTTTTGACTTCAATTGAAATTACTTTAACACATACACAGAAATCTATCTTTTTCATTTGCTTAATTTATAAAAATTTTATTGCATATTTAATGATTTTCCTTAAATTGGAACGTTTTTATTTCAAAAACTTTCAGAGGTCGGATTTGGGATTTAAAATTATATTGGATAAAATTAAAATTTTGCTGTTAAAAATGTCAAATTAAAGGACCTACATTTTCATTTGATCATTTTTATAAAAAATGTGACACATATACATAGCTTAAAAAAATAAAAAATTTTAAGAACATTTTTTCTATCAAAAAGGAAAGGCTATAATTATAATAATTTATATAATAATTTTGAAAAACTCATAATTTTAAGGCCAGAAAAGACATAATCTTCAAATTTTTTTTTTTAATTTAATTTAAAGGTCAATTTATATACATTTATATTCCAATATTTCTCTAATCTCTTATAAAAGCCATGAATACAGTCAAATAATTTGTATATTTTTGTGGGTTCTTCTTTTTTTCTACTTTTATAGACTTGTGACACGTTTCTGCCTCTAATTACGTTTAGAATTAATTTCTTTAATGTGTTGATAGGGAAGCTATTTTTGAGCAGTGCCATCCTTATCTTTTCTTTATTTTCTATATGGAAATCTTTATTACAAATGTTTAGTACTTGTGAAATGAAGTAATTTGCAGTATTCATAATTCTTCTCGATTCCATCGGCCTTTAGTACCAGTCGAGCTTAATTAAGTTTTCCTTGCTAATAATCAGGGCCTCAAATAGGAAATTTTGTTGTCTTTTTTCTTCTCTAGTGTCAATTGAAATGGTCCATGAAATGCAAGGCTTTTAACATGTTATCCACATGATCAATGTTTTTATTCTAAATAAGTCATGTACATACTTTGTCATCATTCTAGGTTTAATATTCTTATTATTAAGAATAGTATTCAATAATTCTTCCATTATTATATCCGCAATAACTGGTGAAACTGGAGATCCCCTCGGTTTTTCCTTTTTTTTTGCTGGTCATACTTGTTGTGATGTATAATATATCCGCAATTCTAACTTTACTAAGTTCGTATGACGGCGAATTTATAGACAAGCAAATTGGTATTAACTTAAACTTCACTACTAACTTGCTTTCTATAATATTAAAGGCTAGATAAGGTAAATCGGCTGTGTTATTTCCAAAATATTTTGATTACTGTGCAATGTAACCCAAAATGTTTTTCTTTTAAACAGATTTAGCATTAAAGTGGGAGAACCGTTAGATAATGGATAATAGTTCTAACCAGTTCGTGTTGTATAAATATTGGTAAAAATTTTCATAATCTGTGCATTTATAGCAAGAAGTTTTTACTGTACAAAAAAAATTGTTACCGGTTGTTATGTGATAAGGGTCTTCAAGTAATAGTAATAGGATAACCTCGGTATGTAATTGGTTTGTTAACAAGCACTTATTAAAGCAGCTTATATTTCAATTTAATTATTGACTTTAGTTTGTATATAGTAAAAAGAAAAATTTTACTATGTATTCTCTATTAATTGTATATTAAATTCATCTAAAAGGCGAATATGATCATCAACATACCCTTTTGATACAGCTTCTTCAAAAAAATGTGTTCAAAAAAATCTGCTAACAAAAGCTTTGTTATTTAATCGAAAACATTTAAGTGAATTTTTTCACCAGCATCAGTTTGGTTCCTAGCGCATATCATCAATCTAAATCTAAGAAACATACAGAAGCTGTTTCACACAATTGGTGAAAGAGCATTGCAAGATTTAAAATAATAGAGGTTAACGCTACATACAATATTTACCCAAAGCGTGTGCTTCCAACTTTTCGAAACCAACCTAACTTTTGACGCCGAGGCTAGGATTCAAAAACCGAAACTGATTATAAAAGCCCTAGATAATGTGAGTTATACATTAAAGTATTTCATTATCGTACGGCTTAGTTTGGAATTTATGAAAAAAGTCTAAAATTTTCCACTTTCGAAACTTTTGACGCATGATTTGGGAATTTCAGAATTCGGTTAGTCTAAGCTTAAAATTCTGTTAGCTTCTGAAAATTTGTTTCAATTAGTTCAGCCTATAACTAATGTATATTGATTTAGTTTCATTGTGCGCCGGAAACATCCAAATGAACCTAAGCATCGAATGCATATTAATTATACTGATTTACACGTTGAAATATAAGTTAATTAATTGATTTATTTTCACACCTGCGTAAAGCAATCGGTTATATATTTAAGCAAATAAACACAGCTACAATGCAACCAATGCTTATCATCCATTCACAAATGGGTAGAGAAATAGGTTAAAAAGTTTTTGAAAATAGACTCTAGAGGTCTTTTTGAGACAGCCAAAAACTGCGCTACATTCAACGAGTGTATCACCTACAGAACATCAACAAACATCTCTGCTAAAACCAAAAAAAAAAAAAAAATAGTAGGAGTGCTATATTCGGCTATGCCGAATTTTATAAACCCTTCTCCATATATGTTTTGCTACATGTACCATACTGCAGATTTCCTATGAAAAAGCTTTAAAAAAATTGGCATAAGAAATTCTCCGCCGCCAAAAAGTTTTTCTGTTAAAAAACTTTTTTTTTCGAAAACTGTAAATTTTGCTAAGGGTTTTTGTCCCAACTTAATAAATAAAAAAGTTGCAGTATCCGGTGACAACTCGCCAATTTTTCAACATAAATAACAACCACTTCACGAATAGTTAAAAAAGATAAGCTTAAAGCTAAGATCACACGATTGCCGTAATGCACCAATTTTTACTATTTTTTGTATCCCAATCGTGTGATTGCACAATAAATTGGTTCATGCGGCAATCGCGGTCAATATTGTTTTTTTTTACCAACCAAATGCAACCCTGATGCGGCATTCGTGTGACTACTTGATATGCATCTGTGCGGCAATTAAAATTCTAAAAATGTACCAATATTTATTGTGATTTTTTGCGGCAATCAAAGTCTCCAATACGCGTCAATATTTTCATTTTGTTGAGTGCCTTCAAGTGTTTTGTATGTAAAATTGTTTTTAATTAAAGTTTTATTCTAAATACGTTCGTATTTATGTAGTTTTTCATTACCACCAACATTTATACATATTTTTTTTCTTCAGCGTGCCCGTTTTTTGTTGTGAGTGTATATGTATGTACAACATATTTCTGTACAACTATAAATAGTTTTTATTTTATTTACATATATTTAGTTAAACTTGTACAATGGAATATGATTTAAATCAAGATTTTTGCGTCGTATTGCAAGATTCCACGTGTGCCAAAAGCTATCTCGGCGACTAAGCACCGACAACACCTGTGCAAAAAAAAAAAGAAATAAGCCAAGCGTTATTGCACCCTGGACCTATGATGAAATAAATTGCCTGATACTAAGCATTGAGGAGAACCCATGCGTTTGGAAATATTCATGCACCATCAGTAGCCCGTTTTTTCAGCCAATCTTGGACCCTGTTCTTTTTGTTAAATTCTTTTATTTTTTAGATTTTTTTGTATTTTAGGTATAAAAAAAAACACAAAAAGCAGCCGCTAGCTTTTTTTCTTTGAAAATAACATTTTGAATACAACAAGCAAAACACAAAGTTTGCAAATTAATTATGTATATTTGCCGGAAACTACAACAGCTGATTCTTGGTGTTGCCGCATTGTTTAACAACCGTATGAACGACAGGCATAATTTATTGCCACAAAATTACTATTCGCCAACTTGTACCAATAAAATTTTAATAAAATGGGGCAATCGTGTGTCTGCAGAAAATTTGATTGGAACAATTTTAGTATTGTGCACAATATCTACACAATAAAAATTGGGCCAATTTGGTGCATTACGGCAATCGTGTGATCTTAGCTTAAATCTAATATAGTAAAGTAACTCCAATCACAAAAGTAAATACATATGTATATGGGATGACAGATTTAAAATATAAAAAAATATAAGTAAAAAAACGTATAATAAAATATATGTATAATAAAAAATCCCTCGTCTCTTAAGGAGTAAATCCTTTTTCAATAATTTTAGTGTTTCCTGGAAGATTTCTTCAAAAGCTCTTAAGTGAACCTTATGGTAACCTAATGTCTTAAAAAATATAGTGTATTTGTAATTTTCTGTGAAAAGTTCAGATGCCCATTACTCGGAAAATATGGGCGAGCGCCACTTTTTTTACTTGATATTTTGTTTCTAGTTTTTAATTCTCTTTACCCCATATATTTTTTTTGTGGAGTTACTTCACTAAGCTAGATTTGTTTCAAATGATATAGAAAAATTAGTAGCAGGCGCGATTTTTTGGATGCTGCCTCGAAATACAGGATCGATCTTACTGATTTTCATAAGCAAAATCTTTAAAACTATGTCTGATTGTATTTAGATTTTCATTAGCTCATCTAGTGCCTTAGCAAAATTGATTTCAACACCAACACGGATGAAAAAACGAATATCGCTTAATGGACTTCGCTGTGCAATAAGAACTTAGAATATATATGTACTTTATAGGTTCGGAAATGGATATTGTAAAAACTAAAAACGAAATGACAACTTAGATAAACCCGTTTTATAGTTTTTGTGGTGAAGGGTATAAAAAATAAAAATTATACAATTGAATAGAAATTCAAATTTAAAGTGTTTTTATCGTTATTATTCGAAAATATAAATTGATTTTTTAAAACCGACTTACATCATAATCCATTTTCTTCCGATAAATATCACCCATTATGCGTATACTACGCATGTACGTTGCTTGATCACCAGATATCATTGATAAACGTGTCGCCTCCATACAATAATCGTGAGCATCGCCTAAGTCACCTTGTTTACGTAATGCGACCGCCATCCGCAAGAGGGCAGCTCGATGATGCGAGGAATTAAGATCACCTAGCTGCAAGGAACGTGACAAGTCATAAGCTTTAGAAGCATACGAGGCACTCTTTTCATTGTCTTGTAGACGACCATAGAGTTCAGATAGTGCAACATAAACTTGAAGTTCTAATGACGGATCACATATGGCAGTAGCGATTTTATAAGCACCTTGTAAACCCTCAAACGCTCTTGAAAATCCACCCATTTCTAAATACACACGCGCCACTGTCAAATGCACTAGTCCACCAGTACGACATTGTGTACCACACTCATTATACAACGAGTGTCTGGAATAACTTAATGCTCTCTCTAAACCACCTAATCTTTCATGAGCTCGAGCTAAATTAAGGTAAGTTTCAGCTCGCATGGTGGGAGAATCTAGTTCTTCAGATATACCAAGTTGTTGATGCCCAAATTCTATAGCCTCTCGATATTTTCCCCAGTCCATATGGGCTTGATATAAATATCCAAGCAACTGAAAACAGTCTTCACGACGACTAGTTGACTTTAAAGCACTTCGCCACGTTCGAACTGCGGCATTTTGATTATGTTGTTCATACAATTTAAGTCCGCGTTCTATCTACATTGAAAAAGCAAAACATTGAAAAAAATTGGAAAAAAAAACTTATTTTTTCTTTTTCTAATAACCCCTTCCAATTTGTTATAAATTGTTACCTTTCGTCTTGCCATAAATTGCTTTAAGCTGCGTTGGCAAGCAAAAAAACAATTAACAACTGAATTGTTTGAACGAGTGTAACCGTGTCGAGCCCATAATGAGGTACCGTCTGGGCTGGAACCACATCCAGCCAAACGTGAATAGTTTTCTTCCAATTGACAAAATTCTGAAACAAAGTTCTTAAGTCTTTTTAAAAGCTTTTTGCAAATCATACCCACCATTTGTATTATTTAACAGGTAACGTGAACCATCATGTGAGGAGAGTAAATGTGTAGCGGAAAGATTATGACTGTGGGGTATGCTAAAGAAAATAACTACTTAAGATGTTTGCGGAATTGGAAAAGAAAATGGTACAACTTACCTAAGAAGATCCTTGTTGGCTATACTCTCCCATGACATGTCTTTAAAATCGAATCAAACTAAAAATTTAAGATATTTAAAAGTTATTAAACAATATTACAAATAAGATTTGCGCTATTATGTATTCATGTGTATATCTGTTTAAAAGTATTGTATGCCGGCAGCCACAACTGTGACCACCTTGCCTTTAAAAATGGATATCCTAAGGCGATCTAATAATGTACTTCTGCGTTACATTCTGGTAATCTTTTATAAATATTAGTGTATTAACAACAATATTTTTGCTAGTTATTCCTAAAATTTGCTTTAACTATTATAAAGTTTCATAAAAATAGTACAAATGCACAATGTACAGTGAGGCAGAAACAAAATATTTCGGAAATAACTCATTCAATATGTCCAGATTCAGTTTTTTAATATTAAAACTAAAAATTGCACTTTCGCAACTCACAAATTTATTTTGCTTTTGAAAAAATAATACTTATCTATCTATTATCTATTCATTTATGTGAACCACAGAAGTTTTGAACCATAAATCATTATAGACAAAGACACACGATACGTAAGGATTTTAAAATGTTTAAAAAAGCAATGTAATAAAGACTAGCAAAGCGAATTACTTCGCCAGTGTGTCCTTTCTAATTTTCTTCTAATTCAAGTTTAGAAAAATTAGTTTTAAAATATTTATTCTAAAGTAAACCATGTTAAAATTTGTTTATTTACAAAAATAAGATAAATATGATAAAATTGCGCGCTTTCACATTTTACGAAAAAATTTATATTCAAATCCATTTAGCAGTTTTTACGTGTTGCGAATACAGACAGACAAGAATTTTGTAAATATGTGTTTTATATTCCATATCGGTTACTATATACACCAGTGTTTCCCAACCTTTTTTAGGCCATTCCTCACCTTAACATTTCTAATATTTGTTTGCCCACCATATATAATTTTTAGTCTTTAAAACAACACACTCCGCGGTGAATCCCCGACCAAGTTTACATGACGACTCTAATTACCCAGTTAATATTTGGGTAACATTAAACGAAATTATACTTAAAAATTATTTACAGCATTTTTTTAAAATTTGCCTTTTTGTTAAGTTTATCACCGATATCTAGCATTTCATTTAAGTAACCCAAAGCGAAAGGGTTAAAGGCACGTCGAGTCCATTTTTTAATTGCCCCTCCCCCCTTCCCTTAAGTTTCAAATTGCACCCCCGTGGGGCGTATGCCTCACACAACGATGCAGCGTAATATCTATCAACGTAGAGTCATAACGTCAATGGATGATAGGTATATTTTATGGTATCTATGTAAGCTGGCTTGCAGGAAATAGAGCAGAAAATCAATGCGATCGGCCGAAAGCAGGCCAAGCCGTTGTTGTTTCAAATGAGGATATTATGCTTTTCAAACAAACATAATGTCCATGGTCGTTGGCAAAATGTTAGATTTTCTTCTGTTAATGAGCTGGGCCAACGCTTAACCGATTAAGACTTCTAAAGTTGGTAAAACAATCTGATAACTAAAAGCATAGAGTTTTACCAATACTTCTTCTTTTGGTGATAGTGGCTGCTACCTGTACTTTACAGCTCAAAATACAATGTTGTCCCAATAAACAAATAAACAATAAATTTGGTGAAATATAATTTATTTTACTATTAATTATAAAAACAATTGATATTAGTTAACACAATAAATAATTCTAACGGCATAATCTCTCTCCACTACCGTCTTTAGCTGAAGGAAGCCAGCGGCTTATTTTTGGCAAAATTGATGTCTGCAAAAACCAAAACAATTAAATTATAAATAATAATGTGATATACTTACAATTTATTTACCTTTTAATTCTGAATAAATTTGTATTTTGCTAAAATTTTCTTTGGAAAGACCTTTATTTGATTTGCCACAACCACTAAACTTTAATTGAAGATGTTTTTTTCAATACAGCTGACAAAACATTGCCTATGGCTTCGTGCAAATATTTGGCCTTTGTTTTATGACTCAAAAATTGTCTCTATTCAAAGAAATTAGAAAGTAGATAAGCATTAGGTTTATTGTAAAATTCTATATAAAAATACTTACTAATTTCTTTTTAAAATTATCATAAGAAAATATCAATACAGCTGACAAAACATTGCCTATGGCTTCGTGCAAATATTTGGCCTTTGTTTTATGACTCAAAAATTGTCTCTATTCAAAGAAATTAGAAAGTAGATAAGCATTAGGTTTATTGTAAAATTCTATATAAAAATACTTACTAATTTCTTTTTAAAATCATCACCAGTTTTGATTTTGTAAAAGGTTATAACTTCTTTTATTGGCTCTTCTATTGTTAGATCTTTCCTAAAGCCCTACAGCATAGATGATTTGTTTGGAGAAGAAAAATAGCAGTCAACTTTTGACTTCAGTTTATTTATATTATATAAAATCCTACGATGCATACTTACTGTTTGGATATGTTCTTGAAAAGTCTTTTAAATTTTTCCACACTAACTCAAAAAGCAATTGATGAAATGACAGTAAAGTATCACTTCCAAAAAGCTCTAAAATTTTCCTTGGGACTTCAAGTGTAACTTGTAATCAAAAAATATTAAAAAGCTGTGACGGAAAATTTGGAAGATTTAAATATTTCGGAATACAACCTGCACTTAAATCTATAATTTCTGCAACTCGTTGTTTTGAAAATATATTAGACTTAATAATTCATGTTGATGGAATTGACATTTACAACAAGGCTAAAAAGAGTTTTTGGTCTATAATGGGTAATGTGTATGTCATTAAATATGTCATTAAACGCTTCCAAATTGCCTCGTATGTTAGAAATTCAAAAACCAAACTCTGTTCGAGAGTTTTCGGTAGATTTAGTATCAGAAGCTAATGTTCTTACAAATGAAGTTACACGCAGGAATATATGAATAATTGAGCTTTAATGTAAAATATATTTTTTCAAGGTATCAGCATCAATGGTGTATACAGTATACTACACATTTAAAATTAAAGCCTGCTCCGGCATTCATAAAGTGTATAAAAAGTCATACAGGCTTTTTATGCATGCGAAAGATGTATGATTAAAGGCGAAACAGTATATTCCACACGAATTTTTAAAGAAGTTAACTGTCAGCAACGTACTTAAGATTCCTTTAAAAAATAAAGCAATTCCGAACATCATTTAGAAAAAGAACGCAGTCCATTGCTAGATATAAAAAGCTTTGATTTAATTCAATTTGTATTATTGGATGAAATGCACGTGCTATACCTCGGCGTTAGTAAATCTTTGCTTCAAAAGTTAGTTCTTAGGAATAATTTGCATTTATAGGAAACGAAAACCTAGTAAATTTACAGAACAGATTGTTTAATATAACTAAAGATGCAACGACAGAGTTTAAGAGAAAAAAAATTGATTTAGTAGATATAGCAAATAGGAAAGCTAAAAAAAAAAATAAAATGTAATTTAAACTATAATCAATACAGACATTTTTTACTTTTACATTCTGCATGTTGTATTTTTTATCGGCAAAAGCAGATATATCAAAATTAGGTTTTGCGATACTGATTAAATTTGTTGAAACAATGCCACATTTTTATGGCCTAAATTCACAGACAATGAATTTTCACATCTCATTCACATTGCAGATGATGTTACGAACATGGAAGCGAGTTAAGGAACACTACAATCTCAAGGTTGTTAAAACAAAGATACAAACATAATTTAAGCTAAAGCAAGATCAAACATGTTAAACTAAAACAAAGATACAAAACATACTTTAAGACACAAACATTAGCTGTAATAAAACAAAGATTATTTGTAATAAAACAAAACCAAGGTTATTTGTAATAACATGTTAAATTGTAATCCAAATAAAGATACAAACACTTTAGGACAAAACCATTCATTTCAGGGAAATATCAAATGTAAACATATTCTAGAGATAAGAAAATATCAAACACAGTTTTAGTAAAAACAATTTACAAACAAACAACCCAAGAAAAGTTAATAAAAATAAGATAAAGAATGTACATTTTCATAACTAACCCTAGTTTAAGCAAACAGGTACTAAAACTCAACATTATATAAAAAGATTATTTTTAGACATGAGGGCAGTCTAAATTTAACACGAGTCTGAATCGAACATCAGTATTAATCATAAGTGTAGTTTAGATTCATTTTTTAAAGGAATAAATGAAGAAAGCGCATAGCCGCTTTATAAATTAATTTTTTTAAAAATCTAAAAAGAGAAATCCTTAACTGGCGATTCTGCCAGGAGGATAATATATTTTTATCCTTCTAACGAGCGGACCAAAGCATCCTTGTCGCAGCAAGGAAGAATCCTTCATAAGAAAAGGATCATTAAAAGAAAAAATATATATATAAAACTTTTCCACATAAGTAAAATTATTGCACATAGTGAAGAAAAAGTGTGGTGAAGAAATTTATGAAAAGAATTAAAAAATTTAACATCTTTGACGAACAAAGAAATCTAGTTACTGAGGAAGAAATGACACAAGCCGACCTAAGTACAATGATCCAACAAATGGCTAGTTTGCAGATCATGCTACAAAATATCCAGGAAGAGAACGCTGAAAGAAAGACTCGATCAAATACCAATCAACCCAGGCATAGCACCACCAGCAACGGCTAGATTACAACCAGTGAACGTCTCATACACCACACCCAAGGAAATTAATCTGGACGTATTCAAAGCATTGCCAGTATTCAACGACAATATCGCAGGATACCGAATTTGGAGGGAAGACGTATCGAGGCTTATGGAAGGTATCAGAATTCACCAAAACTCAAATAGATACGTGGAAGCCTTGTCAATAATAAAAACGAAGATACAAGGCGCAGCCGCAGACGTATTAACAAATCACAACACAATATTCAATTTCGATGCTATACGAAACAGACTAGATTATACTTATGCCGATCAGAGACCATTATATGTACTTCAGGATGAAATGAAGAAATTAACACAAGGTAGACGCAACTTATCAGAATTTCATGATGAAATTAATAAAGCTCTCACCTTAATCACTTCCAAAATTGCCATGTCCGGTCATTCACAAGAGGTAATAGATGCAATGACAAATGAAGCCACTCAAGAAGCTGTACGAGTCTTCAAAGACGGAATAAGTAACTCGTACATACGTTCCACACTATATGGAAATCCAATAAAGGATTTGGAACATGCTTTTGCGGTAGCACGCACCATAGAACATGATGACGAGCACCGAAAATTACGATTATCATACTCCAGCAATGAAGAGAGGAATTATGTACAGCCAATACAAAGACCCAATAACAACCATCATAATCATCACAGACGTCCATCGTATATCCATCAACAAAGAGAAGTGCCTACCCAACATCAGTAACAACCACGTCCAGAACCAATGGACACATCATCAGGTAACACCAATCAACATCGCAGAACGAATTTTCATAATCAACAACATCATCTTTGGAAGAGACACCGAGAACCCAGCACACAATTTCACCAATCTAAATTTCTGAGAAGCAATAACCTTGTAGCGGAAGATGATAACCAAAGTATTATTGTAGAAACAGGTACAGTAAATAAAATAGTTACTAAGTCTTTAAACTAAAAAATGGGTTGCCCTTTATTATAATGAATGATAGAGAAAAAAAAATTTGAAGTGTTAATAGATACAGGCGCAACCCACAATTATATAAAAAAATCTTTAAAGTTTAACCATTCAGAAAAAATTAAGCCTTTACAAATTATAAGTATGCATGGTAAATCAATAGTCAATACTAAACAAACGATTAAATTTATGGGAAAAGACATAGATTTCTTCGAAATAGATTCGATAGATAATTTTGACTTAATATTAGGATGGGACGGAATAAGAAATCTAGGCGCAATAATAAACAGTAACGAAATAAGATTTAAATTGCAGGAAAGAAAGGATAATGGATACATAAATTTCACCATAGGAAGTGAAGAATATAGAAAAGAGATTGAAGAATTAATGATAGGTAATAATAAAAAAAATCCCCTACCTTTTACTACAACTATTAAGGCAAGCATTAAAACAACTACAGATGACCCAATTTGGACAAAACAGTACCCGGGCAATATGAATGACGTAGAATTCGTTAATAAAGAAATAAAAAAATTACTAGAAGATGGTATTATTCAAAAAAGCTTTAGTCCTTATAATTCACCTATGTAAACAGTTCACAAAAAAGGAACTGATGAGAATGATAAACCGAAACGTAGGACGGTGATAGACTTCAGAAAACTAAACGAACATACAGTTACTAACAGATATATAATTCCAGATATAAATATAACTTTACAGAATCTAGGAAAAGCTAGATACTTTACCACACTCGACTTGGAATCAGGATTCCACCAAATTAGGATAACGGAAAAGGATAGAGAGAAGACTGCTTTCTGTGTAAATGGCGGAAAATATGAGTTTTTACGTATGCCTTTCGGCTTAAAGAACGCTCCTTCCATTTTTCAAAGATGTGTGGATGATATTTTACGAGAATTTATAGGAAAATTTGCTTACGTATACATAGACGACGTAATTATATATTCTTCCTCGCCAGAGGAACACATACAACATATCCATACTATTTTTAATGGAAGAAGTAGAATATCTCGGACATATTGTAAAATATAATAAAATAACCACTGACCCGGAAAAAATAAAGGCAATAGAAAATTGTCCAATACAGAAAACATTAAAAGACCTCAGAGGTTTTTTGGGACTTACTGGTTACTATAGGAGATTTGTAAAAGATTATGCTCAAATTTCAAAACCCCTAACTTTGCACTTAAAAGGAGAAAATGCTCACATTGTAAAAATAAAAGTAAAAATACAGAGGTTAAACTGGAACAATCAGCCATAGAAGCTGTAAACAAATTAAAAAATAGTCTAAAAGAGCAAGTGGAATTATACCAACCCAACTTTAATAAACCATTTGCACTTACAACAGATGCTTCCAACATAGCTATTGGAGCTGTTCTAAGTCAAAATAGGAACCCAATTTATCTTTTATCTCGTACACTGAGCACCACCGAACAAAATTATAGTACTAACGAAAAAGAATTACTGGCTATAATTTGGGCATTAAAGAAATTACGTAACTACATATACGGCATAGCTGACTTGATCATCTTTACTGACCATCAGTCATTGACATACGCAATCTCAGACAAAAATCCTAACCCCAAGCTAAAACGATGGAAAGCCATCATCGAAAACTATGGTGCTAAATTAACCTATAAACCTGGTACACAAAATGTTATGGCGGACGCATTATCACGACAAGCTATAAATACATCATCAGTAGGCACGGTTCATTCAAGTGATAGCTCAAGTGAACAAATAATAAAAACTGTATCACAACCATTTAATGCGTATGGAATACAAATTGAACTCATACCAAATAAAGTATCTGATGAAATACATACACAAATAATATTTCAGAGTAAATTACGTCATATTATCAGATTTACTAACGAGAAAAATTTAATTACCGAACTAAAAAAGTGCATTCAACCCCAAAAAATCACCGCCATATATGCTACAGCTGAAGATTTATTTAAATACGGTAGAATCATAAAGAATACATTCAATACCACCAAATTCGTACACACACCAATAAGATTAAGAGATATAACGAAAAGAGAGGAACAAAATCGATTAGTACAAGAAACACACGAGAGAGCACATAGAGGCTATAAAAATAATATACACGAACTATTAGAACAATATTACTGGCCGGACATGAGAAACCACTGTAAGGCATTTAATAAGAAATGCACTGCATGTATGTATGGTAAATACGAACGCAACCCAACAAAAGAACCATTACAACACTCGGATATTCCCGAACATCCAGGGGAATACATACATATAGACATTTATTTCAACGAGCATAAACAGTATCTTGTAGGTATAGATAAATTCTCTAAATACATAGTTATCAGAGACATCGACTCAAAGGCTGATATGGACAAAAAACTAGAAGAAATTCTCATTAATAATTTTTCGAACTGCAAACGATTAATGACAGATAATGAAAAATGTTTGAATACGATCATGGTGAACCAAATGTGTATAAAACATAACATTAAAAAGATACAAACCCTAGTACACAGGTCTAAAGCAAACGGACAAGTCGAACGAGCACACAATTCAATATCGGAACTATCCCGAATTTTTAAGATACATAAAGAAACATCAGCAACGGAGGAGTTATTCCTAGCGGTAAAAGAAATAAACAACTCTACACATTCAGTTACAGGATATAAACCCAAAGATAATCATTTTATTTTAATAAAATTCTCTAAGGAGGATATACAAAATAAATTAAGAAATGCTTCGCAGAAGACACTACAAAGATTAAATCAAGGATCAAAGCATAGGATATTTCAACAAGGAGATCAAGTGTTGGTAGCTAGAACTAAAATCAGAAGTAAGAGCGATAGCAGATACAAAAAACACATAGTTCAGGAAGATCGTGAGGACACTATCTTAACTCAAGGAGGGCAGATCATACATAAAAATAATATAAAAAATTATTTACTTACAAAAAATGAGGATAACATTCCTAACATCACTAATCATGGTCATCACAACCGTAACAATAATTCAAGCAGACGTTAAACTACAAAATCTAACAGGAAAAAAATATGTATTGACAAAAGGTGACGACGCATTGTTATTCGCCAATTATTCTTTTTTATAAAATGTAAGCAACTTAACAAAAATATTTTCGCCGTACAGGCAAGTGCTTAGTGGTAATTACAAGCCTAATGTAGAAGAACAAATTTGGATTGAAAAAATTGAAATTCTTACAAAACAGCTAACAGAGCATAATATTCAGAGAAGAGGAATAAATTTTTTAGGTTCCGCCTTGAAATTTATTACGGGTATCCCGGATCACGATGATGGTTTAAAAATAGAGAAAGACATTAACACACTAATTGAAAATAATACAAAACAAAAATTAATAAACTCTAGATTCGAAAAAATTCTTAATACAATCAATCGGAAAAATATAAAAAACCATATAATCTTAGAACAAATGCATGACCAACTTTTATTAATAACACAAACTATTAATGCAGCAAAAAACAATGAATTCTTATCGGAAGCTTTGGACATGGAGGATTTGAGGGAAGTGATTACGCATTAATAAACAAGAACCCCAATAATTAAGATAATGGAATACGCAGCCATACACATCGCTAGAACTTATGAACTCATAATCACCATATACAAATACCCGGTACTAACTAACCAATGTGACTATTTTAAGGTAACTCCAATTAGTTTTAGACACGGAAAAATTGTTACTGACCAGGAAATAGCAAGATGCGGGAAGGACTATGTTAGGATCACAAAGTGTAAAAATAATTTGGGAAAATATATTTGCAAACGAAACAATAACACGGACGACAACTGTATCATACCATTACTAGAAAATTAGTGCGCTAAATGTTCAATTATTCAAGAGTACAATCAACCGCTATTACAAATTGACGATGGATTTATATTATTAGACAGAACTCACACTGTAAATAACCATACGACAACAGAAATAACATTAGTAGAATTCACGGACGAAGTACATAAAGATAACATAACTTATAAAAACATACATGCCGGATTGCTAGAAGCAATACACACTAAACATAGTGAAAGTTTTGAGATAATGAACATTTTATATACAGACACAGAATATGCATTTAATAACTTAGACTCATTAAAGAAATTTTATATACCTGTAGAAAATCACCCCTTTAGGTCATTTATTTACTTAATAATAATTACAACTGGAATTATTAGTTGTCTATACACAGCTATAAAAATATCCAAATATTGTATAATATACAGACAACGCAAAGCAGACGAAAATTTTAAAGTTCTTTATAGAATTGAGCTAGTAAAGCTACAGGCTAATACAGTTTAAATCGGGACGTTTTAATTTAGGAAGGGAAGAGTTAAGGAACACTACAACCTCAAGGTTGTTAAAACAAAGCTACAAACATAATTTAAGCTAAAGCAAGATCAAGCATGTTAAACTAAAACAAAGATAGAAAACATACTTTAAGACACAAACATTAGCTGTAATAAAACAAAGATTCTTTGTAATAAAACAAAACCAAGGTTATTTGTAATAACATGCTAAATTGTAATCGAAATAAAGATACAAACACTTTAGGACAAAGACATTCATTTCAGGGAAATATCAAATGTAAACATATTCTAGAGATAAGAAAATATCAAACACATTTTTAGTAAACACAATTTACAAACAAACAACCCAAGAAAAGGGTATGTTAATAAAAATAAGATAAATAATGTACATTTTCATAACAAACCCTAGTTTAAGCAAACAGGTACTAAAACTCAACATTATATAAAAAGATTATTTTTAGTCATGAGGGCAGTCTAAATTTAACACGAGTCTGAATCGAACATCAGTATTAAACATAAGTGTAGTTTAGATTCATTTTTTAAAGAAATAAATAAAGAAAGCGCATAGCCGCTTAATAAATAAATTTTTTTAAAAATCTAAAAAGAGAAATCTTTAACTAGCGCCACTGTCACAATTTTCTGCTTTCGTTTTTGAATAAAGTCTTGGTTTTCTTAAATCATGTTTAAAGTCTACTTCCAATCCACTTTATTCATTCGAACAATTCAGATAATAATATTCCGTTATTATATCCCTTATATAAAAAGGCTTAATTCACGCTTTCAAAAATTAAAGAAAGCTTCCGCACAAAAGTATATTATTCTTTTGTAAATATTTGTGGTTTCAAAATTATAGCAACGCATCCAGAGAAACTCTGTTTACTGGAAAGTGGATATACATATACTAGTAGATAAAGAACTTGTCAGTAAAAAAATTTCTAGCTTTAAGCCATGTGATATTAATTTTAAATGATGTTTTTTTGAATATCCCCTTTCATCCAGTTAAATAGAATTGCATAAGGTCAAAAAATTAGACAACAATATCGTTGAGATCAGCATTCATACAGTTTAGCATAAATGTATTCTCATCAAATTTAATAATGAAATAATTGCTGTAACTCTTTTACATACTTGAATTATAACTTATGTATGTATCGTTAAACGATTTTTTTTTTTTTTGGTTGTAAAATAAAATAAGTTCTATGTTTACTTCGCATAATTTCGTCCAATAATTGTTTTATTCTTTGTAGTGTATTATTACTCGTATTGTAAATATAGCATCAAAAACTTAAAGATTATTTTGTATTTACAATATTTAAGAGGCCATATTTAAAATAGAGTAAATGATTTTTTTGATTATCAATTATCATTTATACAATGTTAATGATTTGGACCAAAAGAAAATTATGGTAACCAAATATATGGTGGATATTAATTGCATTCTTAATAAATTTCAGAATAAAACAATTCCAAATACTCTTTTTTATATAGTATAACTGTAAGTAAACTAAAATAAATAAATGAAAAGACAGAACAATGTAGTTTATGAAATCCAATGCAAAGGGGATGAAATTAACAATTGCAATCTTATTTACATTGGAACCACTAAGAGAAGTTTAGAGACAAAAGTAAATGAGCAAAAAGCTGATGTTAACAAAACAGAAAAAACACAGCATTGTCTTAGCATATAACACAAACAAAACATAAGCCTGATTTTGACAACATAAAAATACTGGACAAAGTAAACAACGAAAAAAAGAGATTCACCATAGAAAGCTTAAGAATACAAAAAAGAATAAACAAAACAATTAACATTAAAGAGGACACAGATAATTTAAGCGCCAGTTATAAACTCGCAATAATTTAAATAACAGTTAAAAAATGAAGAGTTGTGTTTAGTATTGTTTTTATTGCTATTATTATCAAAATTCTTAAAGTTAATGTAAACTGATAGCATATTGGAAGTTAACATATTTTTGTAAATTATCACGTTAATTGTTTTTAATTGTAACTGTATTGATTTTTTCTTCTTTTTAATTAAATACACAAAACCTTGAGAAATTGATCAAAAAATTTACGAAACGTTGGAGAAATATGTAGCAAAAATTGTTTTTATTTACATGGATCACTTTAGGCCTCATTACCTTACCGTATTAGATTTTACATACACAGACAGAACTTTGTTTTAAGCAAGCAATGACAAACCCTTCTCTGGATTGTAAAATCTAACGTTTGCAAACGGTTTTGTTTTCGTTATAAACAAGTGCCTCGCCAAGGGTAGGTTTTCGGTACGGTTGGGAATTTCTGCCTGAGTTTATACATACATACACAGTGCCGGTCAATATAATAGCACCACTTGCAATATTTTGATTCGAAAGATGTAAAAATTTCGCTTATTTATTATATTATTTTTTGAGTGTAAAAGCAGTTACATTTGTTATGCTATCTCAGAGTTTGTGCATTTGCTGTCAAACTTCGTAACTGTTAGTCAGTTAGTTATATGTAAAATATCTTTTGTCAACACTTATCACTTCGTGCAGCTATTTAAATAGCACCAGAAGGCTTTTTTTAAATTGCAAAATTTTGTGAAAAATATGTGAAAACAAAAGGCAATACACATCTTTTAATATACTTTTTATAAAATCTTGTGATAGTTTTGTAAGAATTGTATAATTATGGGTCGCCAAAATCATTGTTCGTCGGAAAAACGTGAACTAATATAAAAAATTTGCTTCTGAGGAAAAGTTGTATTCCCAAATAAGGGAATTGCTGGGCTTTTCCAATCAAATGATAACAAATGCTCTAAGGTATGAGCAAAAAGTTAAATCCCATGGTAGAAAGCGAACCTCGTCAATCTTTATAGTAAAACGGTTAGTACGGATGACTAAAGCAAATCCCTTTATGACAGCTACGGAGCTCAAAAAAACATTGGATGTACCGGCAAGCGTGGAAACTATTCGCCGCAGACTTCGAGAAAATAGCCTCAATGCTTGTAGTCTTCGAAAAGTGCTTAAGCACATCTTTTGCTTAAGCAAATCTAAATTGGTCAAAGGAAAAGTGAAGAAATATGCTATGGACTGACGAATCCAAACTTTTTCTTTTTGGTGGAAAGGGCTCCAAATATTTTGTCTATAGGCCTCCGAATAGCAACTATAAGCCACACTTAACATCAAGAACTATCAAACATGGAGGTTATAGTTTTACGGTATGGGATTGTTTCTCGTATTGAGGCATGGGTCTTATAATTGGATCAAAACCGTTATGGATTCTTCGGTTTATGAAAAAATCCTTGATGTAATTATGCTGACATATGCTTCCTACGAAATGCCGCTGGTTTGGATCTTCCAACAAGATAACGACCCCAAAAACACCAGCAAAATAGAAAAAAATGGTTCAATGGAGTGGCCTGCACAGTCCTCAGATTTAAACCATATCTGTGGACGGACATAAAGAAGAGTGTATCTACAATAAAACCAAAAAGCATTGAAGGTCTCTAGGAGGCTGTGCAGAAAATTTGGAGTAACATCGAAGATGAGAGATGCCAGCATTTAGTGGATTTCATGGGAAAATGTTGTGCCGCGGCCCTAGCAAATAAAGGGCACGCGACAATGTATAGAAACCATACAATTAATTTATCTAAAAGAAATTTGTTTGAAATTTTTGATTAATTAAAGGAAAGACCATTAATTTTTGTTAAAAGTTAACTGAAGTGCTATTATTTTGACTATGTAGTTTTTAAGATTTTTGTTTATCTTAATTGGCATAATATAAACTGTTAAAAAAAAATAATTTTTTTTTTCAATAATAAACTAGTAACTTCAAATAATAATATTTCGTTTAGAGTTGAATCTGCCCAACAGTTAAGCAGATGTAAGCGGAGACATTATAAATTTGTGCGTGGTGCTATTATATTGACCGCAGCTGTATTTATATATGTGTTTATAGTTTAACAATTTTTAACTTTAAATGTATAGTTATATTTATATTAAGTGAATTTTAGGTTAATTAGATAAATTAATTAGCAGAAAATTTAAGAATGATGAATAAATAGAAGAAGAAAATAAAATACATATAAAAATAAAATTATTAATACAAATTTATCTTATTTATTATATATATATATATATATATATATATATATATATATATATATATATATATATCTTATTTATTATTATCTAGAACGTATATATAAAAAAATAAAATAGTCCAAACCAATAAGAAATATATATTTCTTTTTTTGCATTATTTTTAAGTAGTGGAATATTTTAAGTCTAAAGATATCGTTAGATTGTGAACTGATACGCAACTTCACAAAATAATAAAAAAAATATAATTAACACCCTTAAAATTGCTTACATAACGAGAGATATGAACTCTTCTTTCCATATTGTACATAAATCAAGCAATCGTATAAACAATACGGTTAATGTTAGATAGGTCAACCGAAGTAGTACTCGATACAACTTCAAGCCTATTAAACACTTAAGGGACGTGTCTCAGTTAAAGCGGGAAAAATTCATTCGAAGAAAATAATCTTCGTAAAGTTTATAATACTCTACCCAAAATCATATCAATCAATATGCGATTCAAAGCTAAGTTAATTATCAAGAACTTCATTCAATTCAAGGCTTTTATCCGTGCACCACCTATAAAGACATTCCTATCCATATAAAAGCGATCATAGTTTAGATAATGGTTGAGAGGGCAGCACGTAAAAAGCAAGTACACTCGGAGGAAAAAACGCCCAATGGCGATGCCGCAACCACTCAAAAGACATCCCCACAACACCCTATAGAACCACAGGATGGTAAAAATTACCTAAAGCTTTTCGCGAAGCTTATCAGGCCGGTCATTGCCACATTCCAGTGTTTCAACCTACGTTTCTGCAGGGCTGAACAATCAAATAAGGCTTCTGAAACACTCACCTGGGGAAATTTCAACACGTTTGAAATATAGTGGTCACTGAGGACCAGCTGAGGGCTGTTTTCTTAAGCGCCAATTCCCTTAATTTATTCGTAAGTTCAAATAGGAGGTTTTCATGTCCTCCTGTGCATCTTCAACACTCACCTCGGGAAATTTCCACACGTTTGGACATATAGTGGTCACTGAGGACCATCTGAGGGCTGTTTCCTTAAGCCCCAATTCCCTAAGCTTAATCGTAAGTTCAAATGTCCTCCTGTGCACCTGCAACATCTAGATTCGACCATCTCGTTTTCACGAATGCCAAAAACACTCGTACATGGTGTCAAGTAGGGCCAGAGATTGAATGCACGCCAGTACATTTTGAATCAAGCGCCTTGATGGCAGCCAGACTATAAATAAAAATGTCAATAGTTATCGCACGGATTACAATATATTTCAGCCTGTAACACTGTAGTAGTCTGAGTGAGACCGAAAAGTTAAGTTCCTCAGAGAAGATTTCCGATCCAGTACCTGTTTCCATTTTAGAGCCATCCGTAAAAATCAAAATTACGTTGTCTCAAATTACAGAGTATTAAGAAAAACTTAAATATCTTTCTTTTTTCTTACAGACTGAAAAAATAAAATAAAATTAATTTTCTCATTAGAATATTGCAGTTATCTAATTTTAATTTATTCCCATCATTTTGATCAGTGCAAGAAGTTTCAAAAAAAATTAAATGAATATTAATTATATAACCTAGCCATGTGCTGTACACATACATCAATCATTTTTTTACACGTTAGTGTACGTAAGTAATAGAAAAATTTAGTATTGTGTTATTTACAGTAAATATAATCTCGCCTAACAAATTTTGCTGCAGAAAAAAATATTTGGAAGGAAAATTGGGAAACATAATCTGTAACAAGTTTATTCCTTAATTGGTAACCATATTGGCTTTTAAACCAGATGGTAGATAGTCTGACTTAATCTCTTATTTGAGCGACAAATGGAATAACATTGGAAGTGTTAAACAAAATACTGAACACATATAAGGTGAAGCGTTAAAAGAAGAAATTATTACGTGTAAATCGTAATAAACCATTAAACCGATTTTACATTAAAAATTTATTAAAACTAATGTTGTTTCACATACCCGTTCGCATATATAACTTAACATTCAAGTAATTTAAAAATATTTTTTCAAATTTTTTATTTCGGAAAAAAACAACAAAAATCTTGTTTCCTTTGCTGTTAATTATTTGTTATTTATTAACGCCCTTCTGCCATTTTATTGAATCGATATCCTTTAGGTTGAGAACGTTATTTCTTAACTTGTCCTTCCGAATGTAATTTTTACAATATCCATTTTCGACTCGATAAAGTATTTATATTCTAAGTTCCTATGCATAGCAAAGTCGATTAAGCGATGTCCGTCTGTCCGTCAGTGGTCGTTTTGTATCAACTTTGCCACTAGTTGAGCCAGAGAAAATTTAAGTACACCATTCGATCAGACATAGTTTCGAAAATATTGCTATTAAAAATCAGCCAGATCGGTCCTTGTCCTTTGAGGAAGCCTGCCTTTTAATTTTCTGTATCTTTTTTGCAACTTTCGTTCGTATTCCTGCAGGTGGTTTGTTAAATTTGGCAAATCCGCTTCCTAAAACATTTAAAGTTATATTTATATTCAACACATTTTTCCCAATAACAGCTTTTTAAACTGTTGATCGTCATAATTATATAATAAAAAACCTTTAAACCATTTAGTATTGTTATTAAGAAATAACCCTAAATTTTATAATTTTATAAATAACCATAAAATAAGTTCATTTAACCAAAAAATTTGTATGAGTATTAATTGCATTCTAAAACTATTTTACCTAATGTTAGTCATTTACATTTGAATTAAAACAACTACAGACTCGTCATCCCTGATGAAAAAAACAATATGAATTATAGACACATACGTAAATAGTATTGTGAGTAAAATTTTTGTTTTATTATTAAACTCTAATATTGTTATTATTTTCATTAAATTAATTACTTATACTTTTAATTTCCAAATCGTTCCTTGCCTTGCTTTTCTACTAAAATTCTCTCAATCAAGTTCTCATACATATGTACGTGTTTATGTAATGATTGCATATTTTTTTAAATATTTACATACATTTATTACATTTATTATAAATAAACAACTTAATTATTACCAATCTCATATTTTGTTAATTTTAAATAAACGTGTTGTATGAATTTCCTTTTGAAAACATGAATTTGTAATTATTACTCTATTGAGGAAAGGATAACCAAAACAAATTATAAAAAAACTAGCTTTTCCCGGGGCGCTTCGCTATTCCAATGATAATAATCGCTCACGACAATTTTAAGACCCTTCCCTTTACAGTTCTCCGTGCATGCGTGTATGCACTAAAACGTGTATTAACCGTGTGTATGAAATCAGCACAAGGTACACCTGCCACAAATTTGTTAGATTTTGAATACTCCCTGAGTGTGAAAATATGTTAAACACGTAATAAAATAAACCTTTCGATTTTTTTGTGACCGCGGCTTTGTAGGGTTATGAACTTTCTTTTGATAATTTGTAGGAATGTTTTATTATTAGAAAATGTAGTCTGCGCCTTATAATACTAAGGCTGATGGCTTACCAAGAATAATCATAAATAGTGACTTATTAAACGCCATGATTATCCAATTAAATGAAACAAGACCAAGAAAACGTTTTAGCTATATGGGTAAGAACTTGAACGAATAACAAAAGAATGAAAACTGCAGCTCCAATGAGAAGCCTGTGCAATTTTTTATGTGGGAGTGTGCGTCGATTTTAGATGTTAAGAATTTTTAATTTGCGAAACCCAATATTATAGACAATGATTTTGAGATGGTATTCAGGTGCAACGATAATCTATCGAACATAGAAATGTTCCTGAACAAACTTCTACCAAAAATGCATCATTAAATACACAGACGCTATCCTTAAAAAAATAATATTGTATTTGAGATGAATATTTATTAATTTAAGAACATTTTATTTAAATTAAACAGAAGGCAGAATGAAACCTTAAATATTTTTTTATACAAGGAACTAATACGCGTTATGAATAAATAAATAAGTAATAGAAAGTATGACCTGTTAATAAGTATGTTGAACCCTATGTTGAATTAATAATGTATATCACATTACAACACGCGCACGTAAACCTAAAGTGTAAGCATTTTCCCACAATAATTTATGAACCGAAATAATTTAAGAAACTGTAATTAACCAAAATTATGGCAAAATTGTTTAATTCTAAACTTGACTTAAAAGAATAACAACGTGTTTTATTCAAACGGTTGTGTGAGTACAACAGTAATTATTTTAAATCAAGGTATCGTCGTTAATTAACTGGCACCCAATCAGGGACTGGTCAGTCGCAGAAAAGGATGTGCGATGGATCCTAATAAAAAAGAAAAATACTTGGTAAAAGTGGGGAAAAAGCTCAAAACAAAAATTTTTGTAATAAAAATTAAAATTAGAAAAAAGTAAATGCTTTTGTGAAAACAATATGTGATATATTTTACCGAAACAGAGGACTAAAAAAAGGTAACACTTTAAATCATAATATTAAAACTACATAACTATAACTAAAAAAATTATTACTTTTAAATATTAATCAATATTTTTGTCCTATGAAAAGGTAAAATGTATTTGTTTTTTTCCATTTCCTTAAAATATGGCAAAATAAGAAAACATCAAGAAGAACGTCAAAAATAAAACAATACAATTTTTGTAAATTTTTCCCCATCAGGAACCGTGGATAATATAAATGAAATAGAATTTGACTTTTACGGCTTAAGGTTCATTTTTAATTTAATTTTTAAACATTTTTAAACGAAAAAATATTTACAAATGTATGCGGACGTTTTCCAAAGAAAACAAGAAAAATTTGACGCTGGCAGAATGAAATGCAGCATTTTCTGGACTGCCACATACTTCATCAGCATTCTTCGCATCATTTGTAAATAATTTTTCTTTCAAAAAATGTTTAGAAATTAAATTAAAAATGAACCTTAAGCCGAAAAAGTAAAATTATATTTAATTTATAATATAATTTTTTTTTAATTGAAGAAGAAAGGAGAATTTATTCTTATAAAAATTTATTTATTTATTTCAAATAAAAGTCTAAGTCTTTTTAATTAACCTAATTTTAAAATAACACACATCTTTCAACACTTTTATTTACTTCACAAGCATGGCTCAACTATTTTGGAAAAGTGGGAACAACAATTTTTATTTAGCAATAAAGCAAGATTAAAAGCATTTTCTTAAATTGGTTTATAGAATTTGAGATATTTATATTTTCATATGGCAAAATTGAGTTCTACAATAGTTACGCGTTCCACAAATGATCTTTGCATTAACAATGTTCAAAAAATTAGGCATAAGAGGCATTGAGTCCTAATTGACTGCGCGAATACAAATCTTGAAAAAATATAACGTGGTGATGAAATTGTATACATTCTATAAAACAAGAGTAATAGCTTAGTATTTATAAAGTCTTTGAAGCTGCAACCTAAAAGTTATTATAGCTATAAATGTATCTTATTGCTCGATTAAAACATCTCTCTATTTTTGAAAAACTAGTAGCCGAAGATCCACTATAAAGCTCTATACCGTGTTAAATTAATGACATTAATAATGCGTGACCATTTTTTTCTTAATATAAAGAGAAAGTTTGAAGGGAATACTATTTACCATCCGTAATGTAAGAAGAACCCTATGATTCATAAAATTTGTATGTTGACTAAAGGATAATTTCTCATCTGTATAAAACCCTAGACCGTTAAAATAAGGAACAAATTTAAGGGAAGTTCCATTAAGGACAAAATTTCTTAAGTTTCCACGTATGAAATTGAATTTGATGGCTGTAGACTTAGAAATATTTAGAAAAACACAATTTTTTCACACCATCTTTGTACCTTTTCAAAGTCTTCATTTGTTATTCTACTTAGTTCAGCTTCAAATTCTGCTCTAGCAAACAAATAAAAGTCATCAGCATACATATACCCTTTAAGTGACACTAACGACGATAAAATATATACATATATACACTAAGAATAACAGCGGTACCAAAATAGTACCCTGAGCCACACCTCTAGAGGTATGCTGCATCGACGACTTTTGTAATGACATTTGTACATATTGTGTTTTCTGCAATAAAAATAAACCAACTAGCTTACAAATAGTTCTGGTAAGTTAAAAATTTGTAAAAAATTTATTTAAAAGAATTTCATGTGAAGTTGACTCAATAGCCCTACTAAAATTGAAATTTATCACTGGTACAAAATTATGTTTATCCAGGCCATGTCTTATTTCATGTAAAATGACAAGCATTGCATTGTTGCTGTACTTTCAGGGAATTGGAAATGTAAAACTAATTACGGCTGAATGGAGACTAATCATTTACTACAACTTAGCACTATTTACCTCTGAATTGAAGGCCTTCCAGTATACCTTGCGACAACTATATTCACACGTTAAACATCAATCAACATGCAACATCTTGATGACTAACTTCAACCAATTAAAGGAAGAATTGATTCAGGAAAACGAGCTATTCTCCAACAGCAGATTAAAGAGTGGAGCGTTTAATATTATAGGAAACGTGGCACGGTCTTTGTTTGGCGTTCTTGATTCCGAGTACGCAAAGAAAATGCCAAACACCATCAAGAATGCTAGAGAAAAAACAGAATATCTTTTTCAACTGTTTAAAAACCAAAGGTCTATTATCGATACAACTATCAATAGCATCAAACAAGATGAATTCAGCACGCAGAAACAAATAATGGAAATTGTCAATAAATTCCAAAAGCAAGTCACCAAGCAATCTGACCAGATTAGTCAAACACAATTAATATCACTCTTAGCCAACCAATTGACACCTACAAAGAATTGAAACAGAAGTCATTAACGTGTGAAGCGACACACACCATGGAAAAATTAGCCCATTGTTGTTATCCCCAACTCAACTAAAGGACGAATTAAAGGTAATAAAGGCTCATCTTCCAACACAGCGAACCTTTCCAATTGCAGATGACAGTTTAATACATCTATACAAGTTGATGAAGGCCAAGCAAGCAGTAAGAAGCAACGAAGTCATATTTCAGGTAATGTTGCCTTTAGTCGATCACCAGTCTTTAGAACTCTTCAACATAATACCGATTCCAAGTATAAAAGACAACACCTTAATATCAATCAACCCGGAACAGAGACGACTACATTCCATTCACAAGCCGTGAGATATCGAACTGTATCACGACTAAGAATGATGTTTTGATATGCAACAACAAACAGCTCAAGCTCAAAAAAAAAAAAAAAAAAAAAAGCGAGCGATTCCTGTGAAGTCAACACCTTCAACAACCGAAACACGGCTAAATGCAAATTCATCCAATTGGTAGGCAATTCCACTTGGACTGAACTAAAATATCAAAATCGCTACCACTTCAAAATTGGAAATGTCGGCAGTTTCGGTCTCGAGGCACTGGAATAATGGAAATTGAACCGAGCTGCGCATTTTTCATACAATTCAAGGCACAATTCAAGGTCATTTTGGTTTATCTAGCTCCCTACACACATTATATGCTCAACTGAAGCCCAAAGATCACATTACCACACCAAAGGAGATCAGTAAAATATTTAACACCACCAATAACTAGCTTGAAACCCATGCGAGCGAACTCAAGGCCCTGAAAAGACAGCTAAATGAACCATTGTTCACCTACCAGCACTCATCAAGTTTAACAACCTTCATCATCATGCAGTTAGCTATTCTGCACTTGTAATCGCTGTACTACTGTTTTTAGCCATCTCAATCTTGAAACTATGTTCAAAAGAGCATAATGATACTACTCCCAAATGCGATCAACCCACTTCTCAACCTGTTCCACCACCAAGGGTTTTACACATCGACATTGCAAAGTCTGAACTTCAATCAACACCGACCGTCGCACTGTGGTCAATATTTTGAGATAGCGGCCAAAACTACTTTTGGTTTTTGTTCTCCGATTTTAAAGTTGTTAGACTCATATGAAAGTAGACAGTAGTAAACCTCGGAAGCCAAAAAATTAGAACTCTATTTCAACTATTTCACTGAGAACAGGGTGGTCCAAAATGGGCTTTTTCAGAATTTAGTAAATTTATGATATTTTTAGTTAATTTTTAAAGTTTAAATGATCATAACTTTTTTGTTTTTCAAGATTTTTGGACGAAATAAATTTTGTGTTGTAACTTAACTTATTTCCTATTACTGGCAAAAAATTGAAGCTCTACTGTTTTCAGAACAATTTAAATATTTTTTTTTAAAAAGGTCAAATTTCTCAGAAATTTCCTACTTCATAGAGCACAACTCCTGTGAGTCAAGCTGAGTCAAAACACAAATTTACTATTTTGTAGTCCTAACTCTCCCCTACATTCCTATATATACATGTCCATGCATCGGGACTGCACTTTTTGAGCTACAGCTGACCCAAGGTAAGATATTCGATACAAATGAACGTCATATTTTTTGAGAAGTTATTTGTATGTGAAAGTGGCTATTATGCATATATTTTGATGAAATTTTGTACAAGAGTTCTTATTGATCCAAAAAATAATTCTGTTGAAATTAGGAGAAGTTGGCCCATATTTGGACCTAGTCCACATAGAAGGGTGTATCAAAATTTTGACAAAAATGACAATAGAACTCCCAAATTATGTGGTATCTGGCAATTCATTTGGAAAAGGTAAAAAATGATTTTATTGCCATCTAATATTACATAACTTAAATACCTGAAACTTGCAAATAAATTTAAAACCAATGGAAATAACTGGTAAAACGAAGTACCTGTTATATTATGTTTCAAAGAGGAAAAAAAGATCATGTTGGAACTTCGAGCAATAGTATATTAATCTATGCATTCATTTTGTTCTTCATTATTGTTTCAACAATGGCTAAATTCAGTTATAGTGTTCTATCTGATATATATTTTGAACGGAAAGATGAAAACGACATTATTTTACATATAATGAATAATCCATTCTTCAAAATATGCGACAAACAAGAAATTAAAATTCATAAATTAAAAATAAAAAACTTTTTAAATACTTTAAGAAAACGGTACAATCAATGTTCCAGAAACAAGAAATTGTTTTACTCACGCAACCAAAAATGGCTAAGAAATAAACTTATTTTTAAAAAGGCATCAGCAACTACCACGGAAACTGGAAAAGGTGGTCGACCAGCAAAGCCAATTGATAATTGTAGTGAAAGATCACGAAGACGCAAGCTTAAACATATCAATGAAGAAGTTTCTTGTAGCATCATAAAGGATTCATTTCTGCATCAAATTCAACCATCGAAAACTAAAAAGAGTAAAATTGCTATCATTAATAAAATAGTGGAAGCAAGCCCCAGACGCACAAAAAGGATCTTAAAAAGTATGCCGACACCAACTGAAGAAAATAAATTTACTCCAGAAGAAGCATTTGCACTATTTTTGGATTTGAAAATGACTAAAAACCAATATACAGAATTGCGGAAGCGAACCAATGAAAAAAATTGTGGAATTTTTCCATCATATCGAGATATAGTTTCTGCCAAAAAAGATTGCTTACCTTCACCAACTGCTATTAGTGTAACTTCAAGTTCAGCAGAAATAAAATTGCAGGATCTTCTTGAACACACTGCAGAACGATTACTAAAGACATTTGATGCTGACTATTTAAAGAAGTTTAAAAATTGCAGTATGACTTTAATTTCTAAATGGGGATGTGATGGGTCCTCTGGCCAGAAACAATACAAACAATGTAATGCGGAAAATTCATCAGATGCCAATTTATTCATGATTTCTTTCGTTCCATTACGTTTAACAAAAACATTTATTGGTTCAGAGCCGTCAACTAGTAGAGCTGCAGAGATAGATGTATGGAAGAATGAAATTCCATCGTCAACAAAATTTTGTAGACCAATAAAGTTTGCTTACAAAAAAGAAACTAAAGATGTCATAACCGAAGAAGTTGGCAAAATAAGAGATGAAATTAAAGAACTTAAACCCGTGATATTTGAATTTAATGATCAATGCATCGAAGTTAACTTTAAAATGTCACTTACAATGATCGATGGAAAAGTTGCACAAGCTTTAACCGAAACAAAGTCTTCGTCAAGCTGCACCATAAAGCTGCCAAAAAGCATCAAGTCAATTGAGCCAACCACCAACACAAGACGATAGTTTTAATGAAGCATATGAATTTGGAATGTCACCTCTTCATGCTAAAATTCGTTTTATGGAGCATATTCTTAAATTGGGATACGATTTGGAATTTGGCCCGTTAGGCGAAACAGTGAGAAACAACAAAGAAAATTTGGAAAAAAGAAAGCAAAAAAAAAAGATATTCAAGAAAAATACCGTGAGATAGGCCTTATAATTGACCAGCCAAAGCAAGGAGAAGGAAATTGTAATGATGGAAACACAGCAAGGAGATTTTTTTCCGATCCAGAAGCTGCAGCTTCTATAACTGGAGTAGATTATGATTTAATACGACGATTCCAAATCATATTAGAAGTTATAGCATGTTGCAAAAAGATAGATGCAAAAAAATTTGGTCAGTATGCTAATGAGACAGCAACCCAAAACCAAACCAAAAATATTCTTGGAGACATATGCCAACCACAGTTCACAAAATTTTGTTCCATGGGGAACAAATAATTCAGCACAATATGCTTCCGATTGGAGATCTCTCAGAAGAAGCGCAAGAAAAAAGGAACAAAGACTACAGATTCTTTCGTGAGCACAATACAAGAAAAATTTCTAGATTTTGTACTAATGAAGATCTTATTAATATTTTGTTGTGCACATCAGACCCGTGTATGTCCAGTATTCGACAAAAATGGAAATCAACCTCATTAGAGTTAGATGAAGAAGCTAAACAACTACTGCAAAATGAAAATCAAAGCTATTTGGAAGAAATTTTTACTAATATTGTTTAATTAATACTAGTTTAAAGATTATAATTTGTTTCTATTTTTAGTATAAATTTGTATTAATACATTTAAATAAAATATATGTGCACTTTAAATCAATAGTAAAAGTTTACTAAAAATTTTATCGATGTTGTGTTCTGTATATAATATATCCAAATGGTATTGATATTGTTGGGAATTTCAGTGTTATTTTTCAGTTTAATCCTCACAAGAATTAGCTTTCTTCCAAAAAAAACCTACCTTTGGCCCCTGTGAATATTGAGACTAAATAAATGTCAGTGGCCAAATGTTGGCATTTTCTGACCAAAATTAAGTTTAGGAATAATAAATAAGTATTGGTTGTAAAATACGATTGAGGAAAATAAGAAATTATAAAATAAATACCTATTTAAAATGTAAAAATATTCAACTTTTACATGGAAACTCAACAAAATATTAAAATGCATTTTTAACTCCACATTACTTACGTTCCTATCGGTCGATTTTTACGTTTGAACACGCAAATTGAAGCTTAAAGTTCCTCCTATTGAACAAAACAAATTGCGTAAAAAAATACCTATCCGGTCAAAAGTTATAGAGTTTTGACCGCTATCTCGCGAAATTGACCACTGTGCGTCGGTCAATGCGGTCGAGAATGTTGACATTTAGGTCGACATATTTTTAGAAAAACAATCATTTGTAAACTATAATATTTCATCAATTTAGCTCGCCACTGTTGTTTAGTACTTGAATCTATATTTTAATTATTATTAAATCAATGAAATTGCAAGCTTTGCTATTATTACTTTTAAAAAAATAAATAGGTCATTGATTGCTCAACTTCGGCATGAATAAAATAGTGACAAATTATAGCATAGATCAGATTACAGATAAAATAAAAAATATAAATAATTTTTGTGGAACAACAGTGGTAGCAAAAATGCTTACTATGCACTTTATCATTTGTTATTGTTAAGTTAATTTAGTATATAAGCAATTAAAACAATAAAGAAATTAGCAATCTTTGTAAGGCATTTAAAGTGTTTTATTGATTGATTCCAACGCTCTTCAAGTTTAAGTGTTTGAAGGACAAACCGGCGAAACAAAATAGTATCAATACAAATTCATGTACTTGGGTTGAAAATTACTATTGCCATTCAATCTCAAATACATGTGGCAAGTAGAATTTCGTTTACTCCTTAAACCTGATTGGTATACAGATAATATTTTTTAATGTAATTCAGCATTTGAGAATTCAATAGCATTGAAAAGACTTTTGTCAGACATAATGCATTAAAAACCTCATATTACTCCACGTTGGCTAAAGAAAATATACCTTCATTAACTTCAGAAGGAATTTGGTATAAAATTGATGGAGGGCTTACAATTGGCGTTAAAACATAAAAGTTATTAAAATTTTCAACATTCAGAGAGGATGTTGACTATATTTTGGTTGAGTTACACCTATGCTTTTAAGTTCTTTTCATAACCTCTTTGAAGATTGCAGAGTCAAATAATCTACCGCAGTATTTCGCCCTTTCTCTCCTAATAAGGTTCTTAGCTCGATTTCGCTAAATACAAAACTCGCGCCATTTTACTTCAGTTCTGTTACATAAATACTTTCGGAAAAACATATTTCTTAAGCGCTTAGCTCTCCTTATGGTATCAGATTTCATCCATGGATCCTTTCTGCCTACTGATAAAATTTTTAATAGAAAACACATTTCTCATAAATGTCTAAAAGTGCAGCAGTCATATATTCTACCTGAAATTTAGTATCATTAGTTCTATAAATAGGTCCGAATTTGATTTCATTTAAATCTAGGATGCAATTATCAATTACTGAAATTTTTGTAATCTTTAACCTTCACAATTTTTGGCTTTCTAAGAGCTCTAATTCTTTATGAAATATATATTAAAGCGTGGTGTGAGTTAAGAGCCGGGAGCTAAAATTAACCTTTCCTTGTAACTAATGTTGTGTTAAACAAAATAAAATAATCTATTTAGCTGCATCTATTTATGCAAAAATAAAATGAATCGGTAAACTTTTATGTACTATATTTAAACCAGCCTCAGTTTTAATAAGTTTACATTAAAATCTCCGGCAATTTTTGTATCGGGCTAACAGTTCTTCTAATTCATCGACACATTGGCTTATGTTACCATAGGGTAAATAAATCACATCTACTAAAATCTTTACAGTATTACATCCCATTACCTCAGCAAAAATATCATGACATGTCAATTCTTTATTAAATTGATAATCAACTTTGAATTGCAGACTATTATGAACATTTAAGAACACTCCTCCACCACGGCCACTCAATTTATCGTTACGATACAGCTGGTATCCATTTATTTCTAAAGCGTTATCTAAAATGTTGTCTCCTAACCTCGTCTCTGACATGCCAATAATATCAATATTATTTCCTTCTATAACCTCCTTTATCTCATCTAGCTTAATAGAACGTAGACGCGGTGCAATACTTTGAACATTCACGTGAAACAAACTTAAATCACGCGACACATTTCCTAGGTTGTCATTCCTTCTTGGTAAATAATGAAACAACGCATATTCGTGATAATATATTGTTGCGAAGATGCTTTATTTAGGTCATAAAAAGAAATAAAAAATAATTTTCACCAACAAAGTAAAACGAAATGACCTATTGTGTATGTTTACAACGCTAGAAGTTTCTACAAAACTTATTAATCATAAAACAAAAACAACTAACATAAAACAAGAAAAATAAACGCAACCACAACTACACAAACACCTACATAACGACTAATAAAAATAGACAGCATGTATAAATCAATTCAAAGTAATAATGGAAGGTTCTGGAATCAAATAACAATCATCATATGTCTCAAATGACAAATGCGTAGTAGAGAAATATTCTACCAACAGATGTTCAAGAGCCTTAACATTGGGTATATAAAAGCAACAGCCATACATGCTGAATCATTCTTAGTGAAAAAGTCAACCAGTAGAGATCTTGTGGTAAAACAAATAAAGCAGTGGGGAAGTTGCCATCGCATTTTTTTTTTGTACTAATCGCAAATAAGTAAATAATCGTCTAATTGAAGTGTGATTTAATTAAAGTAGTAAATAAATTGTGTTTATTTATCTTGCAATAAAAGAACTCAATAAAATAACCGTTTAAAAATTTAAATAAACGTAACAATTGGTGTCAGAAGTGGGATTGCAAAAAATAAAAAAATCACAATGAAATTTGACGAGCTTAAAGATGGGCAGCTGAAAATGGAGCTGAGTAAATTGGATCTGCCAACAGTAGGCAACAAAGCGGAATTACAAAAACAACCAGAAGCAGGACAGCCAAATGAAGAAGATAGAAGAAAACAACCAGAAGCTTCAAGAATCATTTGAAGACAGCCTAAGAGCAATGCAAGAAACCTCTAGTGTCAACGGAGAAAGGCTTTTAGCAAAGGTAAATGAGAAGTTTCAAGAAATTTTAGAAGCCTTCAGCAAACGAGTGGACGTCGTGGAGCTGAGAGTCAGTGGCCTAGAAAAAAACTGAACGAGGAATTACATAAATTAGAAGTGTAAATGGGCGAACTTCAAATTCGAGAGGGACCGGTGAGAGTTATCTCTGAGCATGCTAGCAAAATAAATAGTCCGAGCTTTGATGGTAGCGCACCTTTTAATGTTTTTAAGTTTCAGTTCGAAACAGTGGCCAACAAGAATAGATAGGACAATGATGAAAAAGCTATAGAGTTTATTTTGGGCTTAAAGGGAGCAGCAGCAGAGATACTCGAAAGCTTACCAGCCGGATGTAGAAATAATTATGAGGACATAATGGATGCCCTACAACGTAAGTACGGAGGTGAGCATAAAAGAGAACTTTATAGAATGGAGTTACGAGGCAGGGTTCAAGCCACGAAAAATTCACGTCAATTTTGCAACACCCTTTAACTTTTCTATAGCGTTTATCATGGCCGATGTAGTAACATACACTGCGTAAATTTCAAGTTTTTATCTGTTATAGTTCAAAAGATAACACTATAATCGCAAAAATCACGTCAATTTTGCAACACCTTTTAACTTTACTATAGCGTTTGTCATGGCCGATGTAGTAACATACACTGCGTAAATTTCAAGTTTTTATCTGTTATAGTTCAAAAGATAACACTATAATCGAAAAATTCACGTCAATTTTGCAACACCCTTTAACTTTTCTATAGCGTTTATCATGGCCGATGTAGTAACATACACTGCGTAAATTTCAAGTTTTTATCTGTTATAGTTCAAAAGATAACACTATAATCGTAAAAATCACGTCAATTTTGCAACACCCTTTAGCTTTTCTATAGCGTTTATCATGGCCGATAAAGTTACACAGACTGCGTAAATTTAAAGTTTTTATTTTTTGTAGTTCAAAAGATAACACTATAATCGTAAAAATCACGTCAATTTTGCAACACCCTTTAACTTTTCTATAGCGTTTGTCATGGCCGATGTAGTAACATACACTGCATAAATTTCAAGTTTTTATCTGTTATAGTTCAAAAGATAACACTATAATCGTAAAATTCACGTCAATTTTGCAACACCCTTTAACTTTTCTACAGCGTTTATCATGCCCGATATAACACCCGTTAACTTTTCTGCAGCTTATGTCATGGCCGACGTAGTAAAACACACACTGTATAATTTTCAACTTAAAAGAATTATTGTAAAAAAAAATTAATTCCTTCAATATATTTTTCCTTCCAATAATTGCATTCAAATTCTAATTCATTTAATTCGATGGCGAGTAAATGCATTCACGACGTTTAAATTCATAATACATCCATTCAGATTCTAATTCATTTTTTGGCTGATGAAAGGAATGCATTCATAAAAATTAATTTCATGATGAAATTCAAATTCTTATTCATTCATTTTGTGTGGGTAAGTGAATGGCGATCAAGAATTTTAATTCATTATGAATGCATTCAAATTTTAATTCAATTCTTTTTTGTGTGGAATGAATGCATTAAAAAAATCACAATTCAATGCGGGAATGATTCGCAGGAATGATTAAAAAAAGAATCATTCGTTTACAGCTCTGGTCGTTATGTAGGTGTTTGTGTACTTGTGTGTTGCGTTTATTTTAATTGCTTTATGTTAGTTGTTTTTGTTTTGTGATTAAGAAGTTTTTGTAGAAACTTCTGGCTTTGTAAACAGGCACAATAGGTCATTTTGTTTTACTTTGTCGGTGACAATTATTTTTATTTCTTTTTATGACCTAAATAAAGCATCTTTGCAACAATATAGTTCTTATCCGTTCAATTAAATTTATTAATGAGAAAGTAATGATAGTAAGCTCAAATAGGATCACACGATTGCCGCAAAGCACCACACTTACAATTTTTATTGTACTGAATTTTTGCACAATCATTAAATTATCCCAATTAAATTCTCTGCGGTCACATGATTGCCTCATTTTACATAAATTTGATTGTCGCGAATTGACACAAAAAGATTAAGTGCTGTTGTGGTAAATTTAGTTCTGTATATGTTAGCGTAAATTTGATAAAATTTTTCATTTAATCTATTTCTTACGTAAAGATGATTTGTTCTCCAAGGAAAAAGAAAATTGCATCAGCTTAACATAATTATATTTTGTAAATTTGAGAGTCAGAGAGTGGCTCACAAAAAGAAGCACTGATGGGCATATGAAAAAACATTGATAGAGTTACGCGAAATAGAAAACCAAAATTTTTGTTCAAAAATTTTATTGGGAGTAATGATGAAACGTTTAAGGAATTGTTGTTTCTGGTGTCGCTACATATTAAGATAATTCTTGGAAAAAAACCGCCTTAAAACAGACAAACTTCAAATCATAAAGGGTCATCCAAATGTGACGCCTAGAAGTCAGCACTATATAATTTTCACACGTGACATCTTTTTAAATGACATAAGCCATTTTGTTTTATTAGAAGGTAGTACAGTTTTAACCATGGACAGGTACACATTGCAACAACGCATTTACATCATTCAAAGTTGTTATGAAAATGGGCGTTCTTTGAAAAATACCCATCGCAAAATTCGTGATTTTTTTTGGTGTAAATAACCGGCCAAATCAATCTTCAATTCAAAGATTAGTGAAAAAATTCGAAGAAACTGGTTGTGTTACTGATAAACCAAAAAGTGGAAGAGCAAAAACTGAACGCACAAATGAAAATATTGCTGCTGTTGGTGAAAGTGTTGAAAATGAACCGACAACATCAATTTCGCGTCGTTCGCAAGAATTGGGAATATCTTATGGCTCCTTATGGAGGATTTTGCATAAAGATTTGCATTTACATGCTTATAAAATTCAATTAACCCAGGAATTGAAAGAATGAGACCATTTACAACGTCGTAATTTCGCTAGCTGGATTATTGAACAACGAACAACAGATCCATTGTTTTCAAGCAAAATTTTGTTTAGTGACTAAGCTTATTTCAGAATGGATGGATTCGTCAATAAGCAAAATTGTCGTATCTGGGGTGATGAAAATCCTCGTGTAATTCATGAAAAATCTCTACACCCACAAAAAGTTACTGTTTGGTGTGCATTTTGGGCAAATGGAATCATTGGGCCATTTTTCTTCGAAGATGATGCTGGAAATGCTGTTACTGTGAATGCTGAGCGATACCAATCAATGTTGAGAGACTTTTTATAGACACAGTTGAATAATATTAATGTGTCTGACGTCTATTTCCAGCAAGACGTTGCTACATGTCACACAACTCGAGAAAACATTACGCTTTTGCGGTCAAAATTTCCTCAACGTGTAATTTCACGAAATGCAGATTTCAATTGGCCTCCAAGGTCACGTGATCTAACACCATTAGATTTTTTGTGGGGTTTTTTGAAAAGTCGAGTGTATGCTAACAAGCCACAAACAGTTAATAATCTAAAGAACAACATTCAAGTTGCAATTCGTGAAATAACACCAGCAACATGTCGGAAAGTCATTGAAAATTTCGATATTCGGATTGATGTCTGCAGACGCAGTCATGGTGGACATTTGAATGATATTCTATTCCACTTATAATTGTAATGGATCATACTTTTAATAAAAAAAAAAACAGCTTGAAAAAATTGCAAATAGTTTGTGTTTTATTTCAAAGAAACATGTAGGCGAGTTTTTTGGATGACCCTTTATTTCTTCAGGACGGTAATTATACATTTATTATATTATATTCGAGAAAGATTGCATCAAGATTTTTTATATGTCGTAGAAAAAAATATGAATGCAGATTAAATAAGTATTACATTTTTGATTGCTGACACAGTTAAACAAAATTCGTCCAACCAAATTAATATCAATTAGTTGGTTAAATGGATGATATTTACAATATAGGCTAATCAAGGTGTTGGATACAAAGAATGCTGATGATGGATTTGGCGGTCCTGAAAATGCGGCATTACATTCTGCCAGCGTCTAATTTTTCTTGTTTTCTTTGGAAAACGTCCGCGTACATTTGAAAAATAATTTTTCTTAATAAAAGTTAAATTAAAAAATGAACCAAAGCCGAAATAGTAAATTTTAATTGATTTATGAAGATCACTGGTTCAACCCCTGGCTGGGACTAAAATTAAAAAAAAAATAATTTAAAAACACGCAAGGCACAGCGCATATACATTCATACCTAACACATCAATAGTTGATATGATACTGGAACAGCATTACATTCTGCCAGCGTCTAATTTTTCTTGTTTTCTTTGGAAAACGTCCGCGTACATTTGAAAAATAAATTTTCTTAATAAAAGTTAAATTAAAAAATGAACCAAAGCCGAAAAAGTAAATTTTAATTGATTTATGAAGACCACTGGTTCAACCGCTGGCTGGGACTAAAACTAAAAAAGAAAAAACAAAGTTCTCTTAAGTTCGTTAGTTAGCGTAAGTCTATAACTGTTTAAAAGATTGGCCTATACATCAAATTACAACCCTTTAATTTCTAATTTAAAATATTTTTATTTGTTATTATACTTGATGTAGTAATGGATATTCTGTCTAATTTTCAAGAGTTTGTTTGTATCCGTTTCAAAAATAGGGCCATATAGGCCAAATTACATCATTTATAGGGACACCCTTTAAGTTCTTATTTTGACTTTGTTACTGGTTATAGCGGACTTAATATTAAATGTACTGTGCAAATTTTAGTCAAGGTTTTACAACTGTTCAAAGTATTGATACTTCTTAATTAACCAGATAAGGTATTGGACATAATGTTTGATTTTCAAGTGTTTGTATATAACGGTTCAGACGATAGGGCCATATAAGTCAATTTCGAAATACACTTTAGATTCCAAATTCAAATTTTATACTTTTTGTTATAGCGGACTTAGCAATAAAGGTTCTTTGTAAATTTCTTAGATTGGATTGGTTCATCATGGAAATGGATAGCTGGAAATCCAGATGCAGCAGACTGACACTAAGTATTACAAAGTCAAGAGAAGCTAATAAATAACAGTAAACAGCAATATTATATAAATAATAAGCTATTCGTTACAACTAGTTAAATTGTAAAAAAACTGAATGACTTAATTAAAAAATTTTAACTTCAAAATATCTAAGTCTGAAGCAGAGGAATTTACTAAGGAGTCGTTACACCAGGTGCTTTTTGGAAAAAAAGACACTTAAGAGGTTTAACGAGCCTGTCAGCTCGTCATAATCAATAGCAATCTTCTTGAAATTCACCGCATAGTCTCCGAAGTAGATTCACTACAATACAACAACGAGGTTGAACCTATTGAATAATGGAAGCCAAGTGCATTTTTAAACGTAACATCACTACTGTACGTTTTATTAATACCCAAAGTGAACCCAAACAAACACCAAAAAATTACAATAAAGGCAGCCATAATTCAAAACAGGCCACTTGATCCAAGATATAGCTCAGTCGGGCTGAACCATGACAACGTTTGTGGCAGTAGCAGTAGCTGTATGATAAGTGATAATACAACCATTTGCAATACATAGCAACTTAATAAGCTTAATAATGATGAATCTTTGCCAAGAGGTATCTTAAAGAGGTATCAACGCAAACTGTTCCTTCCTGTCGAACAATGAGGTTGTGGTTAAACAAGTAGAAGCCGACATTATATTTGTTACATATTTTTAATGTATTTTACTCGCGGAAGGGCACCAGAAGTCTAGAGAGTACGTTATTGGTAAAATTTTAAAAGAACCCGTTGAAATTATGAATAAGAAATTTAAAAATGAAAAAATAACCACTGTGCAGGCCCTACCGAATTTACTTGCTAATGCTTACGAAAAGGTAGGTAAGCTCAGCGTGAATTTTTTCCACCTACTTTACGAAAAAAATAATGAACATATTGGCTATCTAAAATACAATTTGTATCTTTCATTCTGGTCACATTTGTCTATTTTTTCGGGAGCCGTCGTTACAATCGTCATTGCAGTCCTTTGGAGAAGAATATTTGCAACACTTAAAGTTCCGGCAATACAGACACCCGAAGCTATCGCCAGGGAATCGGTTTAATCAGCGGGAGGCTGATACTTAAACGACAGAAAGTTAATACCCTTATTATTTGATTGAACATTCTTAATAACTATGACTTACAAATATGTGAAATCATATTGCAACAAATATAACAAATGTCTGCGCGAGTTGTAATACGATCCGTATATAAAATGCTTAATGAAATCAAACCATGTAAAACTGAAGTGAAAGCATTTTCCTACATTAATTTAATGACCCAAATAATTTAAAAAATTACAATTAATAAAAATATGGAAAAATAATTTATGCTAAGCTTGACTTCAAAGAATAACAAAGAAATACATAGTGATTCGTTTAAATCAAAGTATATTCCTTGATGAACTTTCATGAATTTGTGTATATTTAAGGTGTGTTTACATTATGTGTACAAGACATATGGAATGTCAAAATTGCTATTCATATGTAACTTCGTGTGTAGGTCAAAATTAGTATTTAACATACGATTTATAATTTTCATGTTCAAACTTGCATGTATGACATAACAGTGATATCAACTAATAATTCTTTTTCTGCGATAACTATTTACAACTTTAAAGTTTAAGTTTAAGCACAGGAGTCTTTTTCTTTATAAAAATTGCTATAATATATGTTAGAGGTCTGCACTTAGGTACTTGGCTATGTTCGTTTTAAAAAACACGAGCTCAAAACAACAAGTTCTCAGGTACGTGGCCTAGTTCGTATAAAGTACATCTTACCAATATATTTTCGCATTTGAAATTGTTAATTGCCTTAATAAAGCAATTACAATACAATTCTCGATCATTGTTTATGCATAAGTATCCAAGTTTTATTGATAAATTGTAAAAAAGAAAAAAATTTCAAAAATTTCCATTGAAGGAAATTTTCTGAAGTTTTCGCTACCTGAAAGATGCACACGCACCTTTATATAAAAAAAGCCATAGAACGATAAGAAAATTTAAACTTCTGAAAAACCAACATATGATTATTAAAAGCCAATAAAAGCTTATTATACCCAAGAAACCTTCTTTTTTTTTGTTTAAAATATATACATGTAAAATTTAAAATTATTATTTTTTTTTCCTTTACATACATACAAGTAATTATTAAATACTCGTCGGATCATGATTTTTGAAGTACACTAAGAAAAAAAAATCCAAAAAGGAGGTAAAAAGGCAATAATTTAGATTTCAATTCATTTTTATACCCTTCACCACAAAAAGTGGAAAAGGGGTACATATAAGTTTGTCATTCCGTGTGTAATTGCTACAATATCCATCTCCGACCCCATAATTTTATATATTCTAACTTCTTATGCATAGCGAAAACGATTGAGCGATGTCGATCTGTCCGTCCGTGTTAGTGTTGAAATCAAGTTTGCCAAGACAAAAATAAATACGTCAATCGATCAGGCAAAGTGTCAAAAGAGGTGCTATTGGAAATCAGCGTTATCGGTCCATGTCCTTCGAGGCAGCAGGCAAATCACCACGCCTACCTCTAATTTTTTCATGTCATTTGGAACAATTTAGTAACTCCATTAAAAAAATAAATGAATAGGCGATTGTAGTTCTTTTTTTATTTAAGCACACAATTTTATTTAACCATATGTATGTGTTTATATCAAAAGAATAATAGATAATATTGTTGCGTTTATTTAAATTATAAACGCTTTATTTATGAGTTCTTAATTTCCAATATAATTAAACACACATCTTTTAGAGTTTTGATTATATTAAACTTTATTTAATCAATTATTTTACGATTTAACTTTTCGCGATTAATAATACATGTTGGCAACTTTAATTTTTATACAAGATCTTAAATATATGACGCTCACAATCCGAATGAATCAGCACATATTGGCGTTGCTTTTTTGTACCCTATTTTTAGGCGTTCTTGAATATTCAAAAATTTCTACCGCCATCTGCTGCGTAGTTGAAAATGCTGCATTGCCACTTTTATCTCAGACACATTAGTGAGCATTGTTATTTACTTCTAGAACCTTCAATCATTAATTAAAAATACATGTTGTGTATTTTTATTTAGTTGTTATACAATGCAGGTGTGTGTATGGTTGTGTATTGTGTTTGTTTATTTATCGCTTTGTGTTAGTTGTTTTTGTTTTGTAATAAAGATGTTTTGTAGAAACTTCTAGCTTTGAAAACAAACACAATAGGTCATTTCGTTTCACTTTCTTGGCGTCAATTATTTTTACATCTTTTTATGATTTTAATAAAGCATCTTTGTAACAATATATTATGCAAACAGTAACCATAATGCAAAAGGTAACTTGATTTCTACATTCAAAGCAGCTGTAATTAATTTTGAACAGTAATATAAAATTCGGTAGCACTGAATATATGTTCGAATAAGAAAACACAAAACATTGTTTTTTGTTACATAGGTATGTAAGTGTGAAGTTTGGAAAAAAGAATAGCTGTTGTTAATAAGAAGAAGGAAGATAAAGGTAAACAGCAATGAAACTGCTTTGACCTATGAAATAATGAAAGGGTCAAAAGTAATATTTATCTCCACAATGTAAAATAAAATTTAAGTTTGTATGTGTGCAAATGTATAAGAACATTATTTCGCGGAACTGTTACTTGATAAACTCAGTCACTGTAGAAACTAGTGATCTTTTAATCACAGTGATTAAATCACAGGTATTGAAATATCGCTCATCTCTACTGTTCAGTAACTAAAAATTGTTACTAATTGTTGCTAATTGTTACTAGAACGTGTTCGCGTACTCAAAAAACTTAAAAGTAGAGAGTAAAAAAAGTGCGTAAGATAGTGCGAGAGAAAAAATTTGTTGCATGTTTTGGCTAGTAAAATTTTTACTAACAAGAATTAGCCAAACAGCTGTTTCTTCTTTTTGTTTACAAAATAATTGACTTTAAAAAGTCTGATAAAAGAAATTTTTTTAAGATTAAAGAAAATAAAAATATTTGGCAATTAAAAGAATGTAAAAGTAATATTATTTTGTTATTATTTTTATTTTTGCTTTAAAATATTAATAAACTTATTGAGTAGTGTGGATCATAACAACAAAAATTAGAGCAATGAAGTTCTCAATATCATTGTGTAGTGTTTGGGTACCTTTGCACTCTTCGAACTTTGTAGGTGTTTGTATTGTTTTTCGAATTAAACCAGTATTGAAACATTCAATGCAATGTACTGTTTTTCGGTACAACTTGAAAAAAGTATTAAATTTTATTTTGTATAATTATCAATAAGTTATACAAATCTATGAAATTATTATTATTGTCTATAATATAAATATTTTTACATCTAAATCACAATAAGAACGTTTTTTTGGAACTTGAGCAGAAAAAAGGTATATTCATGATGCGTTAAGACATCATAAATGCGTTTGAAAATTACCTAATGATTAAAAAAAGTAGAACATTTTATGTAAATATTATTGCTATTTAGTTACTTCGAGTATTATTTTAAATTTTTTCGTGTGCTTATCAGTTTGCTGGCTTTTAGTGATCTTTGTTTTATACATTTTGCCACTCTAGTACATTTTCTTTAAAAAATGGACTAATTAATGGTCATACCGTACAGTTTTAAAACTAACATATCATTCCCGAAGCCACAACAATTTTCTTCGCTAATTTTTGCTAATTTCATTCACTTTTCATTTACTTCTTTACATTTGGGAGAATAATTTTTAAAATATCTGTTTTACTCTCTCGTTGCTAGATTTTGCGAGTAAAATTACTGAACAGACCTTATAACAGCAAAAGTTAAAAAAATGTTTTTTTATAAATCTATCTTTTATCGTCTTATTATTTTGAGTGGAAATTTTAAAAGTAAAAGTTAGCATCACTGAAAACATCTGTTGTCATTAGGTTTTGCATATTAAATAGACCGTGCTCTAAATAAAAATCTAACACATGTTATAACAATAGGAAAATAACATATGTTAGATTTTTATTTAGAGCACGGTCTATTTGATATGCAAAACCTAATGACAACAGATGTTTTCAGTGATGCTAACTTTTACTTTTAAAATTTCCGCTCAAAATAATAAGACGATAAAAGATAGATTTATAAAAAAATATTTTTTTAACTTTTGCTGTTATAAGGTCTGTTCAGTAATTTTACTCGCAAAAACTAGCAACGAGAGAGTAAAACAGATATTTTAAAAATTATTCTCCCAAATGTAAAAAAGTAAATGAAAAGTGAATGAAACTAGCAAAAATTAGCGAAGAAAATTGTTGTGGCTTCGGGAATGATATGTAAGTTTTAAAACTGTACGGTATGACCATTAAATAGTCCATTTTTTAAAGAAAATGTACTAGAGTGGCAAAATGTATAAAACAAAGATCACTAAAAGCCAGCAAACTGATAAGCACACGAAAAAATTTAAAATAATACTCGAAGTAACTAAATAGCAATAATATTTACATAAAATGTTCTACTTTTTTTAATCATTAGGTAATTTTCAAACGCATTTATGATGTCTTAACGCATCATGAATATACCTTTTTTCTGCTCAAGTTCCAAAAAAACGTTCTTATTGTGATTTAGATGTAAAAATATTTATATTATAGACAATAATAATGATTTCATAGATTTGTATAACTTATTGATAATTATACAAAATAAAATTTAGTACTTTTTTCAAGTTGTACCGAAAAACAGTACATTGCATTGAATGTTTCAATACTGGTTTAATTCGAAAAACAATACAAACACCTACAAAGTTCGAAGAGTGCAAAGGTACCCAAACACTACACAATGATATTGAGAACTTTATTGCTCTAATTTTTGTCGTTATGATCCACACTACTCAATAAGTTTATTAATATTTTAAAGCAAAAATAAAAATAATAACAAAATAATATTACTTTTACATTCTTTTAATTGCCAAATATTTTTATTTTCTTTAATCTTAAAAAAATTTCTTTTATCAGACTTTTTAAAGTCAATTATTTTGTAAACAAAAGCAAGAAACAGCTGTTTGGCTAATTCTTGTTAGTAAAAATTTTACTAGCCAAAACATACAACAAATTTTTTCTCTCGCACTATCTTACGCACTTTTTTTACTCTCTACTTGTAAGTTTTTTGAGTACGCGAACACGTTCTAGTAACAATTAGCAACAATTAGTAACAATTTTTAGTTACTGAACAGTAGAGATGAGCGATATTTCAATACCTGTGATTTAATCACTGTGATTAAAAGATCACTAGTTTCTACAGTGACTGAGTTTATCAAGTAACAGTTCCGCGAAAGAATGTTCTTATACATTTGCACACATACAAACTTAAATTTTATTTTACATTGTGGAGATAAATATTACTTTTGACCCTTTCATTATTTCATAGGTCAAAGCAGTTTCATTGCTGTTTACCTTTATCTTCCTTCTTCTTATTAACAACAGCTATTCTTTTTTCCAAACTTCACACTTACATACCTATGTAACAAAAAACAATGTTTTGTGTTTTCTTATTCGAACATATATTCAGTGCTACCGAATTTTATATTACTGTTCAAAATTAATTACAGCTGCTTTGAATGTAGAAATCAAGTTACCTTTTGCATTATGGTTACTGTTTGCATAATATATTGTTACAAAGATGCTTTATTAAAATCATAAAAAGATGTAAAAATAATTGACGCCAAGAAAGTGAAACGAAATGACCTATTGTGTTTGTTTTCAAAGCTAGAAGTTTCTACAAAACATCTTTATTACAAAACAAAAACAACTAACACAAAGCGATAAATAAACAAACACAATACACAACCATACACACACCTGCATTGTATAACAACTAAATAAAAATACACAACATGTATTTTTAATTAATGATTGAAGGTTCTAGAAGTAAATAACAATGCTCACTAATGTGTCTGAGATAAAAGTGGCAATGCAGCATTTTCAACTACGCAGCAGATGGCGGTAGAAATTTTTGAATATTCAAGAACGCCTAAAAATAGGGTATAAAAAAGCAACGCCAATATGTGCTGATTCATTCGGATTGTGAGCGTCATCTATTTAAGATCTTGTATAAAAATTAAAGTTGCCAACGTGTATTATTAATCGCGAAAAGTTAAATCGTAAAAAAATTGATTAAATAAAGTTTAATATAATCAAAATTCTAAAAGTTGTGTGTGTAGTTATTTTGCAAATTAAGAACTCATAAATAAAACGTTTATAATTTAAATAAACGCAACAATATAATCTATTATTCTTTTGATATAAACACATACATATGGTTAAATAAAATTGTGTGCTTAAATAAAAAAAGAACTACAATCGCCCATTCATTTATATTTTGATTGGAGTTATTAAATTGTTCCAAATGACATGAAAAAATTAGAGGTAGGCGTGGTGATTTGCCTGCTGCCTCGAAGGACATGGACCGATAACGCTGATTTCTTTATCTTTTATCGTCTTATTATTTTGAGTGGAAATTTTAAAAGTAAAAGTTAGCATCACTGAAAACATCTGTTGTCATATCAAATAGACCGTGCTCTAAATAAAAATCTAACACATGTTATAACAATAGGAAAATAACATATGTTATGTTTCATGAGGCTTACATTAGGTGTGTTGATTTACATATGGAAAATCTGACATTCCATAAGACTTGTACACATAATGCGAACACACCTTTACACACAGCAAAGTTAATAATACTTACTTTTGTAATTAAAACAGGTTTTAATATGGTTCATTTATTTTTAAATTTTTAAAATATTGCAGCACTTGGTTTATTTTATTGCGAACAATATTCTGCGGAAAAACTTTTAATTTTTAGTGTGGATCAAGACCAATAAAGGTCACCAGGCATAAAAAAATATTTCTTTCCAAATGGTCAATAGTGATGATAGGGATCAACTTCGGGCCAAAAAAAGTTTTTAAATAAATAAAAATATTATTACTGTAAATCAATTATATCGTGGAGGTTAAAAATCTAATTTTGGACGAAATTTAGATTTTTAGCGACCTTGTATGTTGTTAATAATCATTAAAAATTTTGTGGATTTTCGATTTTTACTCCTATAGTTTTTTGCTCCATTTATAATAAAAATAAATTTGGAGAGTGTGTATGTATGTATGTATAGAATACCCTTTAGTTTTTGTTTTTATGTTTTCATTGTTTATTGTTGAAAATATTAAGCTGTGTATAACGATTCAAAATAAAATCACGTCTCTATGGGGCTTTCACAGTTGGAGTCAAAAGATTAGGATATATTCATTAAAACCACATCACTATAAAAATACCTCTGCTTATTTTACTGAAAGATGTATCGAAAACCAAAAATTTTAATATTATAACTCCATCATTTTAAAACGTAAACATACAGGATAAAGAACCATTTTGTAGGTATTGACTAGATTTTTAAAACCATGTATAAAAAACGGACAAAAATTAAAGAAATGCCAAGCATTGGAAAAATTTGCAGTACGAGGTAACCAACTTTGAGACCACATAGCGCCATTGCTGAAAAGTGGATGATACCCAGATTCAAAACTTAGGCTCAGATGCTCCTCTTATTCTCATGTGAAATTTTGTATCAATCAGCCTATTTTGGCCAATTTTGCCAGTGTTACTGCAAGCCTACATCAGTTAAACAGTAGTCGCAATATATCAGTGGACTAAGAAGCCAAGGAACTATTGTGTGTGGAACCTTTCGTAACATATCCACTTGATAATCAAAAATGCGTAATAAGGATAAGAAAAAAAAAATGTATAGAAAGGTGTGCTAATGGAAGCAGAAGATGGAGCAGAAAAAGTTATAGGCTACTGCAGCAAATTACTGTTGAAGACAATTGCCTTACGTGCATATTGACAAAAATTACAGCGGCTAAAGACAAAGAAAGTAATCCAGTAAAGCAGAAAATTCACTGGCACATTTATTATGGACCTAGTGAAACAGCCTCAGGTTGAAATATGATGGGTATGCTGCATCGGGGAAAGCGTAGGCGTATTAATAAGGATAGAGATTATTGTTGTACATTTCTTCAAAAAACGCCAAGGTAATCAAGCAGTTCCTTAATGGCAATAGTGAATGTCAACTTGTCGTAACAAAGACGCTAAAAAATAAAACAGTGCACAGTAAAAAATTTAGAAAGAAAAAAGTAGCAATATATAAATATTTTATTATTTTATTTTCTGGGGATTCTTTTGAATAAAATGGTGTTTGAGAATTTCTGGAGATAAAAAAAATGTAATTAAAGGATTTGATTCAAGAAAAATCCGGTAACTTTCAAACTTGTAACTGCTGAAATTCGCTTTGTAGATACGTATCTGTGTCTTTATTAAGTTAGAGAAAAGAGAAAATTAAGATAATTTTGTGGGTCGATTATTGATGGCATCCGACTGTAGTTTAGTTGCCATAAAATTTTAGGTAAATAAATAACAGATGTATGCAAGGGTTTTCCCCTCCGAACTTTATGCAGCATTTTGGATAGGCAATGATCACTAGGTAACGGAAAAAATTTCACAAAATTTCCATCACGCACAATTTCTGAGAAAAGAGGCTTTTTGTTTTTCTTGGAATCAAGACATACTACCAGCAGTAGGATCAGTTTTTTTGTTATTAATACTCCAATTAAAATAATTGCATACTGTTGGCAATGCTAAAGGTCTGCTCCGCTAACCAAAAAAAAAAAAAATATCCCCTGGCCATTGTCTGTTTTGGACGTTTAACTATTAGGATATGTGGACATAGAACTAAAAAAATTGGTCGTTATCTGTTTTGATTTAGCTGTAGCATCAATGTGAATTTCAACAATGGGACAAAAATTTATATTCTCAATCAAAATTTTGATTATGAATTAAAAAAAAACTCTACGTGCTAGTAAAAAATTTTAAATGTGTATTTAGTTTACACACCTAGTTATATAAAGAAATTATAAAAATATTTTGGGGGAAAATAAAACTCTCATTTTGCATACCTGTGTAATCAATCAAGTTTTTCAATGAAATAAACAGAAAAAAATTTAAAAAAAAATCTCTGTTAAAAGAAATTTTCATAACGTTAAATACAAGTATTTGACAATTAAATGAATATAAAAGTAGTATTATTTTGTTGCTTTGTTATTATGCCCTTCATTTTTCTTTTGGAATATACAGCAAAGAAGTTTAAAACAACAGAAATTTGGTTTAGAATTTTCGTTGCTTGGCAAAAGTTTTTGTTCTTTAAAAATGAAAAGTAAACAAGCCAGTATGAAATATTCAATGCAAATTTAACTTTTTTCTGTACAAATTAAATAAGAATTATACAATTTTTGTAGACAATTGTAAGCTTTATTTATAAACAGTAAACATTTTATGTATCATTTTTTCTATTTGGTTATCAATTTTCGTGTGGTTATCAGTTTGCTGGCTTTTTGTGGTCTATAATTTTATATATTTCAATCAAATGGTACTATTTAATAGTCATACCGTACAGTTTTTAAATCTTACATATCTTTCCAAGAGTCGCAACAATTTTCTTTGTTAATTTTTGCTGGTAAAGCTTTACTCTCTCGTTGCTAGTTTTTGTTGGCATAGTTACTGAATAGACCTATTTATATTATATAGAGCAAGTTTTTGTTCAATGAAACATAAATACTTAAGACAAAATCACCCGGTGTCAGCAATATCTTTGCTGCAGAATATTTGAGCTGCTTTTACAAAGGATTCTTACTGCTGTCTTAGTCTCTTGCTTTTCCAAATCTTTTGACATGTTTACTCCAAAAAGATATTATTAAAGATTGGCTACCATTTTTTTTGTTGTTCTATTGAGAGCAAACTACCTTCTCTTAAAGTTATCTATCATTAATGCGAGACAATTTTATCTTTTGATTTGAACAGTTCCCACACTCCGGATAAAATATAGAAAATTAAAGCAACTCTTGCATGTCTTTTTATACCCTTCACCACCAAAATTGACATTCTGTTTGCAATTTCTTTAATATCCATTTCCGACCCCATAATGTATATATATTCTAAGTCCTTATGCATAGCAAAGTCGATTGAGCGATGTCTGTCTGCCCGACCGTGTATATGTTGAAACCAAGTTTGCCAAGCTAGTGCCAGCTAGAGAAAATTTAAATACACCAATCGATCAGAAATAGTGTCGAAATCAGCAAGATCGGTCCATGTCCTTCGACGCAGCGGGCAAAACACCACGCCTACTTCTAATTTTTCTAAATCAATTGGACCAATGAAGTAACTCCACATATTTTCCGCTCGCACATATTTTCCGAGTCACCAGCCTCTCAAATTTTAAAACTTTTTGAAATATAAATATGGGTATCATTTTAAAGCATTTAAAGAGGTCTTTAAGAAAATACTACAATTTAAAAAAATGCCTAACCCATTAAGAGCAGATGGCATTTTTATGTAAAATTTTATATATGCAGTACTTAATTTTAATACCCTTCATCACAAAAAGTGGAAAAGAGTATAATTAAGTTTGACATTCTGTTCGTAATTTATTTAATATCCATTTCCGAACCCATAATGTATGTATATATTCAGAGTCCATATGCATAGCGAAGTCGACTGAGCGACGTCCATCTGCCCGTCCGTGTTTATGTTGAAACCAAGTTTGCCAAGGCGTTAGATCAGCTAGAGAAAATTTAAATACGCTTATCGATCAGACATAGTGTCAGAAGACGTGCTCTTGGAAATCAGCAAGATCTGTCCATGTTCTTCGATGCAGCGTACAAAACACCAATTAATTTTTCTATATGGTTTGGAACAATAAGTAACTCCAATAAAAAAAACAAATGTATGGGTGATAGATAATTGAAAAACTTCCGAGTTATGGTCCTCTGAGCTTTTCACAGAAAAGTACGACTGTGCACCATATGTTTAAGATAAAAATATGGGTATCATTTAAAAGCTTTTGTAAAGATCTTTTAGGAAATGCTCTTTTTTTAAATGCTTAACCCGTTAAGAGCTGATGACATTTTTATGTAATTTTTTTTTTTAAATTTTATAATTCTCTGTCACTTCAATATTTGTTGTTTTTTATTGGAGTAACTTTACCAAACTAGATTTACATATATGGTGAAGGGTATATAAGAATCGGCATAGCCGACTATAGCACTTTTACTTGTTTTATCTCCTGATGAGAATATATAAAAATGATAATAATAATAGTGTTGGTATAATTCTTCTTAGAAGGTTTTTAATAGATGTAGTCATTTGATTCACTAGTCGAAAGGAGCTTATTAGAAAATACTCGTTTCAAGTACAAAAATTAATTGTTCTTATATACATATTAAAACCTTTACACCTTGTAACTTTGGGAACACAATATCGAAAGCACAGACTGCTTTCAAAAACATTTTTAACAGGTTAAAAATTAACGGAAGCATAAAAAAAATTTCGGACGAATATAGTACTTTAAAGCGATATACTTAATTATACCTTCACCTCCTTTCAATCTTGACCAAAGTTTTTCCGATTTAAATTACAGCTGTCCAGAAAATATAGTTTTACATTCTACAGGTATATAGTTTTTCCCGTTTTCTTTAAAAAAAATCCACACACATTTGTAAATAATTTTTCTTTTAAAAAAGTTTTACAAATTGAAATAAAAAGGAACTTAAGCCAAAATCAATTTTAATTAGTTTTGCATTTGTTTTATTTACGATTTTATCTTGGTTGTTTTGAGACATTTGGCTTAAAAACTTTTGGCCACAAGCACATTGGGGATCGCAGATATATCTAATATCTGTTCAAGTCTTTCTCTGAAGACTAATATTGTTAAAAATTTTAAAATTGCAGAAACGTCTAACAATTTCAAGGCGTTTTAAGTATTACTGCTAACAATTTATGTTTATGTTGTTTTCAACTTCAGTAGTAAGAATACTCTTTAGACTTAAAGTCCCTGTAAATTACAAAAGTGTTTTGGATGTTTGTTAAGGCCATAGTGTTAGTGTGCGTTTGTGTGTGTGTGCGTGTGTGTACACACAACTTAAATGTTAATCAAAGTAATAAAATAGTTTTCTATGCGCATATCAACCTGGCAGAAAAAAAAAATGTGCTACACGTTGCGTTGTGTTTGTTTATATCACTGCTGTAAGGAAGGGAGTGGCTTGTAATGTCCTTAATATAACCGTATATTTTCTCAGTATTTTTCTTTGGAACAATTTTATTTTTTTAAATATTACACTGACATGTTTCTGTTAGATGCTTATAACGTATTTGTTTACTTTTTGTAATCCCAGATATTGTTTAAAAATATTTAGATGGTATTTGTATCACATAACTTTGTTTGAATATAATAGAAACCACTATTTTGAGTTTATTTGATTTACTTTGACACTTTTGCTTTGTTTGAAACACTAACCACACAATTGTTTAACTTTTATTTCAATTATTTATATAATAATTATAAAGCAAGTAATTTTAAATAAAATCTTACGTTAATTCTTTCTGCTAAGAACTATATTGTACTTTAATTTATCTAGGGATTTATGTTTACCATCATATTACCGACGGTAAAACATACAAGCGGATGCAAAATGTTTGAACAAACATTTCGTTTATATAAAACTGTTAAAACTGTTACCAAAGTTTTTGGACACATCTACGTCAGTTCTATATTAAAAGCTACTTAATGTTTTTAAACAAAAAGTACATACTTTGTGTAAACGTGTTTATCAAACATAAATTCTTTTCTTTATGACAACACTGGTTGAAACCTTGGCATGTTTTTAATGTTTTGCAGTATATTTTAGGGCGAGATGCTGTAAAGCAAGCTTTTCAAAATTTACCTAAAAGCTTTTTCATCAAAATAGCAAGGTTGCCATTGGCATGCATGGACAAGTTTAATGTTTGTGTGATTAATCGATATGTAACAAATTAAATGCAATTTTTTACAAGGGTTGGTTTCTAACTTTTTACAGTAACATTTATTAATTTATAACAAAGACTACTAAAAAATTTTTAAGGAAAATATATGCGTTTCAATTAGATATCTTATTCGCCATGGGCGAATGAATTTGAACGTAGCCGTTGACTTACAGGCGAATCAAAGTACAAAAACATGTAAAGGCCACGGAATAATTGCATAGTTCTGTGATTTTTATTTTTATTGAATGTTGTGGTACTAGTCGCAATCAATTAGTAGTGTGTTAATAGCTTTTTTGCCAAAATCTTTATGCATTTTTGCATATACTGAGCTGGACAAAATTATTCACACAGGCACCAAGTTTATACTTAAACTTCGATGTTTATACTTCTAATCACAGGTGAAAAGGGAATATATAAGTTTGTCGTCATTCCGTTTATAACTTCTACAATTATCATTTCAGAACCCGTTTCTGAGTTCTTATGCATAGCGAAGTCGATTGAGCGATGTCCCATATCCCTGTGTCCGTCTGTGTTAATGTTGGAATCAACTTTGCCAAGGTGCTAGATGAACTAGAAAAAATTCAAATACGCCAACCGTTCAGAGATAGTTTCGAAAATTTAGCTGTTGAAAATCAGCAAGATCGGTGTATGTCCTTCGAGGCAGTGGGCCAAACATCACGCCTGCATCAAATTGTTCCATATCATTTGGAACAATGAAGTAACTCTTATCACAATAAATATATATATATGGAGCAATAGAGAATTAAAACTAAGAAAAAAACATCAAGTGAAAAAATTTGCGCTCGCCTATATTTTCTGAGTTATGGGCCTCTGAAAAATTTCGATTGTGACTATGGGTATCACCGAAAAGCTTTTGAAGACGTCTTTTAGAATATGCTAAATTTTTTTAATGCTTAAATCATTAAGAGCCGGTGACATTTTATTGTAAAATTATATATAGTACTTAATTGTTTTTTTGTTTTTTAATATTCTTTCACCCCAATAATTTTTTTTAATAGGAATATAGCACTCTTACTTGTTTTTCTATTTTTTCATCTAGGTCCGTGCTCTGGGAATAGATATGTTCTCAATTTTATTAAAATCGATAACCAAGGACTTTGTTACAATAGATTCAATTTCATAAAAATTCCCGCTTCCTCCTTTTCTTTTCTCCTCCTCTTCCATGGGGACAACTATCTTCTCGTGTTTCAAATTTTATTAAAACCTGTCGAACACTCATTTATTCGTAAAGATATATGAAATTTCTTTGGTAATACATTTATCCATTACGTATATTCAACTCTTACAGTCAAAACAAAAAAGATCACTGTTTATTACAAAATATCGCATGTAAGCATGTGGTAAAAATATTTTACGACATTATGAATCACAAAGAAATATGTACTTAAGATAAGGCATTAAATTCTGTGTTCATCATTAAAAGTTTTTTTTTATTGTGACAAATCGATTAATTTAGTGAGTACAAAGTATATACACTAGATCATGGAGAAATCATGTACCAGGTGGCAGCAGTGTTTCCAGTTTTTTTCGAGCTTTCTCACCAAATGGCTTGTCGAATATCACCAAATATAGCAAATATGTAAAAATATATAAGTGATAGAAACAATTTTTTGACTTACTTCTTTTATAATAAAGCATAAAAAATGCATTGCTAATAACAATCTAATAAACTTTTCATTTAAAAACAAAAAATAAAAAAACAAAACTTTAACATAAAAACAAATATTAATATTTTTTTTATTTGACCTTTTAATAATAATTTTTATATAAATGTCAAGCACTAGGTCTTTACATTTGTTTTCCTGATGATGCTACACAATGGAGTAGCAAAATATCGAAAGCATTATAAAAATGTATAGCTTAGTTTAAAAAATGAGGTCAACCAATGTGTAGGATTTTGGTCGATCATAGTGGTATATTAAAATATTTTACTAAATGTTAAAAATAAACAAAATTTTTTAATAACACATATCAGTTATTTATCGAAACTTTCATACAAATTTTGTTCGATGTTATTATTGTCTTTTTTATCCTTTGTATTATTCATTCCGTAGGAAAGAAAAAAATGTGTTACAGCATACGTTATTAATATTCTTGCATTTTATTTCTCAATTTAGATTTCTAATAATTCCTTACAGCAAAATGTCTTTCGACAAAAGCATTACTCGTAGGAACAATCAACTTAATCAGCCCAATCATGGATAAAAATTCCGTGGAATTTTTTTACTTTTTATTAAATGCGGAAAGTAAAAAAATATTGAAGAAAAAAATTAGGTATTATGAAAGCAAAATGAAATATAAAAAAGCAAAATAGCTCCCTACAAATAACCGTGCTGCCACTTTTTAAGTGTCTTGTTCCCACGGAAATTAAAATTGGAAGAATCTTTTCCTGGGAAAAATTTTTTCCGTGAAAAAGAAATTCCGTGGGAATATTCTTGATTAGTTTGATTAAGAACGGCTACTACTTAAAGTGGTAAATACTAGCGGCATCCCGGTGATCTTTAGGCCAGAATTCGTATAGGCTTTTGGTGCTTTATTATCGAAATATTAAGTTCAACTTATGAAGGGAAGTTTTCCCCATTGTGTTTTATAAATACCAACTGAGTAGTTACGGTCTTATCTATTAAAAGTCTTGAACTGGCGAAAATTTAATTTCAAATAAAGAGTTCAGCGTTTTTTAAATAAGTGTTGACAATAAACTTCGAAAATAGACAATTTTCTGAAAGCCGATCGAGCATTATTTTGGCAAATTAAAAAAAAAAAAACTTCCTTGTAAAATCAACTTATCACTTATATATAAAACAGTCTTGTTCAATTCAGACAATAATTCATTGTGCCGAAATCAATGTTGTCCATATTCAAAAACGAATTTTGTAAATGAATTTCCTCTTTCAGTTTTATATTAATTCATAGCTAATTTCTTTATTATTACTTTTTTGTTGTCGATACCATTTCTCATTTAATTTTAACAACCTTGATTTCTGTTTCCCACTGCCCTTTTCTGAAGCGCTCTTATCATTTAACATTTTATTGAAAGACAGAAAAAAAAGTTACGTCAAGAAGTCAAAGCATTTTTAGTCCACCTTAAACTTGTGAAGCTGCCAGGTTTTTTATCTCTTATAACATGCATTGTTATCTTAGAGAAAATCATTAAAAATAGCCAAAAATTTAATACCGCCAGGTATCTCACCATTTTAGAATTGTTAACACCTTAAAGTATTTTTTATTGCCACGTTTGCAAGAAACCACCATAACTGCAAACAATGGGTGGCAACAGTTCTACAACAACAAAAGCTAGGTCAAATTCATAAATAAAACTACGTTGGTTTTGCTGTTGTTTAGTTATGTTTTAAATAAGGGCTATGCCCAATCTTTTAAACCCTTCTCCATATACGTAAATCTAATCAATAGACAAGTAAATTACTGTTTAACTTAACAACATTATAGAAAAATCAATAAAGACTATGCTTAGTTTCAAGAATTTGTTTAGTTTTTAAAACATTTATATTTCATTTAATTATCATAGATTTAGGTACTTGTTTAGGAATTATTAATTTAGTTATTAGTTTTATATTATCTTATTGTTAAACATATTTTTATTAATTTAATATATTTATTTATTATTTTATATATTTTATTATTTATATTTATTCGGTTTTTAATATCTTTTTAGGTTTATTTACTTTATTTTGTTTCTTTACTAATCAATTTATATTTGATTATTTATTTATATATAAAATCCTTTATTATGCGTTCAACCTTTTAGTTTTATTTTTATCTATATATTTAAGTGTTTATATATATATATATATATATCTATTTATTTAACACTTTTATTTTTAGTTTTATTTGTTCAGTTTAAAATATTATTTATTTAGTTATCCTTGTGGAAAATGTAAATCTTTCTTTGTTGTGTTTAAATTTTTTCAAGGATAAAAAAAATTGTTTGAAATTTCTTATATTAGTTTATAAAATTAAATTGATTATTACCTTAAAAATTTATTGTTAATTCCATATATACAAAAAAAAATAACAATAATAATGATTATGGTAATCAATACATTTTTTTTATTTTATTTTTTTTTAACATGAAAAATATTTGTTTAAATTTGTTAAAAAAAAAATTTCAAAAGAAATTTTTATATTATTATAAAAAATATTTAGCCTTAATTTTTCTTTTTTTATCTACATATTTCTTAGTTAATTTAAGATTTTTCCTTTTTTGTTTTTAATTTAAGCATAATACTAAAACGTTGTTATCCAATTAAGACAAATCTTCTTTTAATTTACAACTTTGTATACCGTTATAACAGGAATTTACAAGTGAAGGTTACTTAAAGGTAAGAAGCTACTGGGTTTTTAGTGTTATAGTATAATTGTGATAATATATTTTTGTACCGAATTTTGCGCCCTCTAAACTTCAATATTTTTAAAGTCTTGTTGTGATTGTGATTGAATTTTAATTTAATATTATTTTAAATAAGAAGGAAATGTTTTGGGCATGGCCGTCACAGACAAGGCGATATTATGTATGAAATAGATGAAACTTACATACGTCGACAAAAAATCATTCGAAAAGAAACAAGCAGGGCTTCTGGAAACTTAATCAACTTCGGATTAACCTAAGCTTTGGATATACATCAAGTAAGTGACACAGTTGCTGCGATAATAATTGGTTAGAGAACAGATAATTTATTAAAACTCTGTGTTAGCGTTATTCTCCATAATACATTCGGAAACAACGCATTCAACAATAAAATATTATTTTTAATAACATTAATATCGAATTTTTTGGTAACGCTGTATAAACGATTTATAACTCGGAAAATATGGACGAGCGCCAATTTTTTCACTTGATTTTTTTCTTGTTTTTTTAATTCTTTATCGCCCCATATATTTGTTTTTTTTTATTGGAGTTACTTCGTCCAAAGGATATGGAAAAATTAGAGGCAAACGTGGTGTTTTGCCTGCTGCTGCGAAGGATATGGACCGATTTAGCTGATCGATTATCGTATTTCGATTTTCTCTAGTTTATCTAGCACTCAAAACTCAGAATATATACTATATGCGGTCGGAAATAGATATTGTAGAAATTACAAACTGGATACTCTTGCTTGGAAGCGAAAGAAAAATTTTTTGAAGCCAAAAACCTGTTAAGCGTCTGTTAGCAGTCAATTACATAACGGAAAAAGGAGGCTTAATCCAGTATTATAACACGAAGAAGAACAAAACAAAATACAACCCTAATAATAGATATTATCAATTAAATAAAATAGCTGACTCTATTAATCGATTACTTTTTAACGTTTTATTCGAATTAATGTAATCTTAGTCACTATCCTAACCCATTAACACAAACAAAGTAAAAATAAACGATTTACATTCTTTCGTTGGTTTAATTATTAAAAATTAAAAAAAAAAAATGGTGTAGACCTGAGTCAGACTCTTGTCGTTTAGCAATAAAGGTGTGTTTACGTAATGTGTACAAGTCATATGTTATAACATGTATTGGTTTTTATTTAGAGCACGAGTTATAGTCTTAACTTAATCGTCACTTAAAAAAAAAACAACTTTTCATTTCTGTAACCGAATTAAGATTGATTTTATTCTTCTGTCTACTTTACAATGAAACTTATTAACTAAATATAAAAGTGCTTATTCTATTAGTTTAATTTTGAAAATAATATTTTTAATGGTCAGCAATTAATATTAAAAGGGTTATTGAACGATATTTTTCTATTTCGCAACTATTCAATTGCAATTAATATTTTACATTGGTTTAATTTCGAAAATCATATTTTTAATGGTCAGCAATTAATATTAAAAGGGTTAATGAACGATATTTTTATATTTCGCAACTTGTCACTTGTAATTTATGTTTGTTTTGCATTTTGTTAATATGAGGTGTTTGAACTATTTTCGTGTGTTATTTATGTATGTGTGTCGTTATGTCTTGGTGGCTTTGGTGGGGGTATTTGTGGTGACATAACTCCTCCCTCCTTAAAATGAAGTGACGGCCAAAGGGGTTTTGCCTGATTTGTTGCCGGAACTTCATTAATTATATGATCGAGTGAGTATGTTATTGTCATTGGTTTTCTTTTTATAACTGCAACTGTTACTATAATGATGAGAATTGTTATTGATCCGAAGGCGGAATAAGTAACTTTCTCGTGTATTTCTGTATTTGCCTGTATGTTTTCAATTACCTTTTTATCTTGGAATCTGTAGTTATTAAGTTTTGGGAGTGTTATCTCGTTTTTGTATGAAAGAGTTGTAATATTATTATTTAAATAAAGTGGCGTTTCAATGAATATTCCATTGTCCCAATGTGTATTATTTTCGTTATTGTACCATATGTTATTGATGGCAATTTTGCAGTTGATAAATTGAATTAGGGTTGTGTTGTTAATTGTGTATTGTTTGGTAATATTGTTGCAAATTGTAATAATATGTTGTGTTGGAGGGTTAATAATGATAATAAAGTTGGGTTCTGGGTGAATAATGTCAGTTTTTTGTCCTACATCTCTTAAATGACAAGAAGCGATTCCGGTCTTATTTATTATATTGCTAATACAGTTTATATTCATATTAAACTCTGTTTCATAATTATTTTTACAATAAAATATATTTTCTATTTGCTTACATTTTTCTTTATAAAATATTACGTTATTTTCGTTAATTAATGCATATTCTTCGCTTATAATTTCTAAAGTTTTATTGATTGGTATTGGGATAATATGATAAAATGTAAATTCTTCCTTTGACATTATTGGTATTTTTATGTTAAATATAATATTAGTGTTATTATAATATGCGGCTAACTCAAGCAATTCGAATATGTGTTCAAATGAGATTACGTTAATTCGTTTTTTTAGTGTATTATGGATTTGATTAAGTTCTATCGGGTCTAATATTAGTTTTGGGATGATGTTTAGTTTGGCTAATACTACTGCTTCTGCGATATTGTTTAGATGCTGTGTGAGTATATCGATATTATAGTTTATCTGATTTAGTTGTTGAATTTGTGTTAATGTGTTAATTGTAGGGTTTAGTGAATTACGTGTTTGTTCTTGTATACTTTTTATGGATTTTGAAATAATATCTTGTTCTTTGTTTATATGATTAGTTATGTTTTCAAATCTTTCTATCATTCTAGTGTTGAGGATGAGTTGTTCGTTTATTGTATTATTTATTTGTCCATTTTCCGTTAGCAGACGTTCGATGTCTTTGTTTAATCTTTCCGCGTCTTCATAGTCCATGTTTCCAGTTATAAATTTTATTGTTGAGCCTAGAGCGTTAATTAGTCCTCTCTTCTGTCTGTTTCTGGGTTTTATGAGGTTTACTTTTGTTGTAAGTTCTTTCAGTTTTAGTTTTGTTGTTTTTAATGCAATTTTGGCAAATTGTGTGGTTTCAAAATGAGTTATGGCATTCTCTATTTCTTGTATATTGTCTTCGTAAGATTGAACGTTAATTATGTGTATAAGGTGCTTATAGTCAACTATTGTTCTAGCAATTCCTAGTTTAAGTGGAATGATTCCTTGGGTTGGTGAAACGTCTATAATTTTGACATCGGCTTGTGCCATTACAAATCTAAAAGAAAATAGAGTTTTGGGTTTTAGGTTTTTGGTCGTCTTTTTATTTTGGATTTATGGAGTTTCTGATTGTCAAGTGTTAAAAGAGTTACTCTGTTGTTTTGTTTAACAATTCTTTTTGAGAACCTAGGAGTCATTTTGTTTCTCCTACATGCTTTTCTGTATATGTCGTCATTCTCTAAAAAGGTTTCGGGGTTTTCTCTATTTTGGTTTAATCGCTCAATGCGTTTGTTTGTGTCATGAGTCAGTTTTTTCCTAATTGATTCCTGTAATTCGGTCTGAAATTCTTTAAGTCGTTGTAGGTATTCGTGGTGCGTATTGTAGTTTAAATCTTTTTCAAATGTGGGTGCTCTTCCATAGAATAATTCAAACGGAGTCAGTTTTGTCGCGGTATGTATGGAATTATTATATGTCATGATTACTTCGGACAGTATTTCATCATTATCTAATGGCTGTTCTAATGGCCTATATTTTTGCATAATAATTCTATATATTTCTGTCATCGTTGAATGTAGTCTTTCTACTGGTGAATTACTAGTACTTTGTTGAAACGAAGTGTAGTGTATATTAATTTTGTTAATTTTACAAAAATCCTTTATGATAGACGCACTGAATTCGGCACCTTAGTCACAAACGATTTTTCTTGGGGGCCCGTGTAAGCTTATATAATGCTTAATTTTTTTTAAAATTGATATGCTATTTCTGGAATCTAAAAGGTACGCTGATCCGAATTTTGAAAATTTATCGATAAAGGTGAGAATGTTTCGTTTATTTATGCAGTATATGTCGATGTGGACAATGTCTAATGGTTTTTTCGGTATTTCAGGTGTTTCAAATGTAGGTTTCGGAGGCCTTCTGTCATAGTTGAGCGTTTGGCATATATCGCAATGATTTATGCATTTGGTTATTTTTTCTTTCATGTGAGGGAAGAAATATTCCCGTTTCAAATGTTCAAATGTTTCTTGAATGCCTCTATGATTGTGAGTGATGTGGTAGTCATTCACAAGCTTATCTTGATCGTCGGTATTTCGAATATCCTCTAATAGGATTTTACATCGAACAAGTTTGAATGTTTTGCCATTTGCAAAATATTTGGAGTAAGTATTTTGAACAATTCTAAAAGTGTCGTCGTCTGTCATTATTGCAGAAAGTCTATTGGGGGCAAGGTATCTTTTAAATATGTCGATCATTAAAGTTTCGTTGTATACTGGTCTGCGTATTGTTTTTCGCATTTTATTTTTAAAAACGGTTTCAAGTGTAAGAGGAGAACCTTCGCTTTTAACTTGTAAGACAATTTGGAGGTTAAATGTGTTTAAGGCTTTTTCCGAGATTGGAATGCCATCGTCATAATTTTCCTCGGCAGAGTGAATGGTCGTTCCTGCTGTTCCCTGAATTGAGTCGTTGTCGACTATATTAATGTTGACTTCTTCGTTTTTAGAAAAGTTATCGTAAGTTCTAATGCGGCTTAGGGCGTCTGCATTTGTATTTAGTTTTCCCTTTTTGTAAACTATTTCATAGTCAAATTCCTCAAGTTTGAGCCTCCATCTTACTAATTTGGAATTTGGTTCTTTAAGGCTCATAATCCAGGTTAGTGGTCTATGGTCAGTTACAATTTTAAATTTACGTCCAAAGAGGTAGGGCCTGAAGTATTTTGTGGCCCAAACAATAGCAAGTAATTCCTTTTCTATTGTTGAATAGTTTATTTCACTATCTGTTAACGTCCTGCTAGCGTAGCATATTGGTTTGTCACTTCCGATTGGACCTTGGGAAAGAACTGCTCCCAAAGCAAAGTCGCTTGCATCAGTCGTTAAGACAAATGGTTTTGAGAAGTCCGGATACTGGAGTAAAGGGTCATTGGTCAAAAGGTTTTTGCAGGTTTCGAATGTTTGTAGGTACTTGTCATTAAAATTTATTTTCCTTCCTTTTTTTAAGCATTCAGTAAAAGGCTTTGTGAGTTTCGAAAAATTTTGTATAAATTTTCGGTAATAACCCAATAGTCCTAAGAATGACTTTATCTCTTTCTGAGTTTTTGGGATAGGAAAATTTTTTATGGCTTGGATTTTTTCGGGATTTGGTTTTATTCCCTCTGTGGAGATAATGTGTCCTAAAAACGCACACTCCTTGTGTAAAAATTCAGATTTGTCTATCTGAACTTTTAAGTTTGATTCTCTAAGCTTTTCAAAAACCTTTCTCAGATTTAATATATGTTCTTGTAATGATGTGGAATAGACGATTATGTCATCTAGGTATACAAGACAGACCGTGCCTATTAAATCTTTTAGCACATTATCCATTATTCTTTGGAATGTAGATGGCGCATTTTTAAGGCCGAATGGCATTCTGACAAATTCAAAATGACCTCCATCTACAGAGAATGCAGTTTTTGCAATATGTTCAGGGTGCATTTCTATCTGGTGGAATCCGCTTGCAAGATCTAGGGTGGTGAAATACATGCTTTTACCTAATTTGTCAAGTATATCTGTAATGTTGGGTATGGGGTACTTGTCACAAATGGTTTTTTCATTTAGTTTCCTGTAATCTATGACAAGTCTCCATTTTTGTACATTACTAGCATCCCTTTTTTTTGGGACTATCCATACAGGAGCACTCCAAGGTGAAAAACTTGGTCTTATAATGCCTTGTTGTAGCATTTTATTTATTTGTGTCCGTACTTCATCCTTATGAACATAAGGGTATCTATATGATTTTGTAAAAATTGGTATGTCATCTGTGGTTTTAATTTTGTGCTTTATTTGATTAGAGAAGCTAAGGGAATTCCCCTCTTTAAAGAATATATCATCGAATTCCAAACAAATTTTTCTTAGTGCTTTCTTTTCTTCTTCGTTCATATGGTCTGTTCTCAGCATTTTTGTTATATTTTCTTCTTGGTGAAATATGCTTGAGTCTATGGTGAAGTTATTAACCTCAATGAAATTTTTATATGGAATGGTTTTTACAGGTTGTTCAATGTAAACAATTTTTTCTTTGTCAGATGTGTTTACCATTTCAACGAAACTATACCATTCTTTTGCAGTATAAATACCTTCCGAAATAAATAGGTCAGATTCTAAAAATGTTTTTTGTATGAAAAAATCGCCGTTTCGAGAATCAACTGGTATTTTAATCACAAATTTTGAAAAAGGTTGAATTATATGTTTTCCTGAAGTAAGGTTGGGTTTGAACTGTAGTGGTATTATTGAATTTTTTGTGATCAGAGTCTGATTGCCTAGGTCTACTTTAGCTTTAAGTTTGTTTAATATATCAAGTCCTATTAATCCATCAAAATAGTTATGAAATTTAAAGACAAATAGTTCCATCTTACCATTTTCGTTGAATTCTTCAAAATATGGTAAACTGATTTTCTTGTTTAAAGAATGTTTATTTAATATTGTGGTAATCGTTATTGGTTCGCAGGTCCTACATTTGTCTTTATCAATATATTCTGGGTTTATAAAGGATGATGATGCTCCTGTGTCTATTAGAAATTTCAGTGGTTTACCAGAAGGAGAGGATATATTTATATATGGTAATGTGTGTCCATGTTTGTTTACGTCTAAATATCCGGTTGGTCCGGGGAGGCATCTAGTAGAAAATTTTCACCGTCGTCAATTGTATTAATGTTTTGGTTGTATTGATAATTTTGTCCAAATGTTAAGTCTTGTTTTAAATTGTTCTGAGCAAAAGTAACATCCTTTTGAACTTGGTCATTCTCTGGATAATAGTAATATTCCTCCAAGTTTGCGTATGGAGTTCCTTCTATATCAATGTTGTGCATTTCGTGAGGCTTAAAACCATTAGTTGTTCTCTTGGTTTGCATACTTTGTGGTTTTCTCAAATGAGTATAACCTGAACTTACGTCCATTGGTTCTGGTGGCGGTAAGTTTTGTGCACTATACTGCTGTCTTCCAAAGGTGTTGTTAAGGGAATTGTTATTGTTGTAAAATGTTCGGGTTTGTTCAAGTCCGTTATTCGGTATGTTTTTCGGGTAATAATGTCTATTCTGTCCGAATGTATTAGTGGTTGTATTAGTTTGGGGGTTTTGAACGTTGTTCGTTCGGTTTTGATATGAGGGTGTAATCGGATAGTATTGTCTCGAGGACTGTTGAGGGAATCTGTATGAATTGTTAACTACTGGTTGGTAAGTCTGAGGCCGTGGATAACTCGGAAAGTGTTTAAAATTCTGCTGGGGAACATGATGTGTAAATGTTTTTTTTGTGTAGCATATGTTTTGTTCCTGTATACAAAAGTTAAGGGCTTCGGCCATCGTTTTAGGTCTCATCGATCTGATGTTTGAGCCTAAAGGTTCTTTAAGGCCTGACAGGAATGTGTTTAAGCACATTTCAGCGAATAGTTTTTGTTTTGCTTCAATCACGCTAGGATTGGTTTCATGGATTAGGATATTATTATTGATGGATGACTGTATTTCTATGATTGAGCTATAGAAATGTTGGACAGACTGGGTTTGTTTTAAATTATGTAGGTCCTTTATCAAGGAGGTTTCATTCCTTTTGTCGGAATAATGTAGGATTAGATTGTTTTTTATGCTTTCCCAAACTAAAGGGGTACCATACACATTGAGTACCTCGTTAGCTTGTCCCACTATTTTGTTCCTGATTGCTCGTAAAATAATTTTTGCATAGTTTGTCCCGTCTATGTTAACTAAGTACCCTAATATTTCTTCTACGTTTGTTAGAAATTCATACAAAAGTCTGGGGTTCCCGTCAAATTTTGGGAGATCCTTTACTGCATCTGGGATTTTAAGTGAATCAAATATTTGATTGTGATATGAAATTTGATTTGAGATTTGGGGAATGGAACCCGAGGGATTATTGTTATCTAAGGACATTTCAGTGTTTTCTGGGATTGGTGTAAGGTATCTAAATATATTTGTGTATGGTTTCACCCGATATGTTTTCCGCATGAATAAAATAACTTTATTTTTTAAAATTTATGCTTAAATATACTTATATGTATTACCAAATAATAAAAAAAATAAAATATAACTAGTTTACCCTAGTATTATTATTAGTTGTCTCATAATCTGTGGATTTCTTCTTGTTGATGATTTGGTGGTCCCGTGGGTTCAGTTGCTTTGTTTCTTGTTGATCCAATTTTACACTGCTCAACTGGAACTTCTTGTTGTTTGTCAAAATATCACTTTTTACGGCGACAGGTATTTTCTTCTTTTATTGTGGGCTGATAAGATTATTTTGATTTGTTTATTTTTGTGGTTCCTTTTTCTTTTCTTTTATGGGATGATAATGTCTTTTTATGAAAGCAAGTTAACAATGTTTATGTCCTTTATCTTTGTAATAAATGTTTTAATTAAAAAAATTTTTTTTTTCAGGATAATTATAGAGTTATATTCACTTTTTTTTTTTTTCTCAGGATAATTATAAAGTTATATTCAGTTTTTTCTGTCCTTTTTCTCAGGATAGTTATAAAGTTATATTCACTAAAACTTTTTTTTTTTTTTTTTTTTTTAGGATAATTATAAAGTTATATTCACTAACTTTTTTCTTTCCTTTTTTTTCAGGATAATTATAAAGTTATATTCACTAACTTTTTTCACTTTTAATATCTAGGAGCCAAAGTTGATATACCGTCAACTTTTTTTTCGACTGCGCCAGTTATAGTCTTAACTTAATCGTCACTTAAAAAAAAACAACTTTTCATTTCTGTAACCGAATTAAGATTGATTTTATTCTTCTGTCTACTTTACAATGAAACTTATTAACTAAATATAAAAGTGCTTATTCTATTAGTTTAATTTTGAAAATAATATTTTTAATGGTCAGCAATTAATATTAAAAGGGTTATTGAACGATATTTTTCTATTTCGCAACTATTCAATTGCAATTAATATTTTACATTGGTTTAATTTCGAAAATCATATTTTTAATGGTCAGCAATTAATATTAAAAGGGTTAATGAACGATATTTTTATATTTCGCAACTTGTCACTTGGAATTTATGTTTGTTTTGCATTTTGTTAATATGAGGTGTTTGAACTATTTTCGTGTGTTATTTATGTATGTGTGTCGTTATGTCTTGGTGGCTTTGGTGGGGGTATTTGTGGTGACATAACTCACGCTCTATTTGATATGTGAAACCTTATGACAACAGATGTTTTCAGTTATGCTAACTTTTACTTTTAAAAATTCCGCTCCAAATACTAAGACGATAAAAGCAAGAGTTTAAAAAAAATTTTAATTTTTGTTGTTATAAGGTGTGTTCAGTAACTTTACTAGCAAGAACTAGCAACGAGAGAGTAAAACAGAAATTTTCAAAATTATTCTTCCAAATGTAAAGAGGTAAATGAACGCTTTACTAGCAATAAAAGTTGTTGTGGCTTCGGGAATGATATAAAAGATTTAAAAACTGTACGGTATGATCATTAAATAGTCCCTTTTTTAAAGAAAATGTACTAGAGTGGCAAAATGTATAAAACAAAGATCACCAAAAGCCAGCAAACTGGTAACCACACGAAAAAATTGAAAATAATACTCCAAGTAACTAAATAGCAAAAATATTTACAAAAAATGTTCTACTTATTTTTAATTATTAGGTAATTTACAAACGTGTTTATAATGTTTAAGCGCATCATGAATATAACTTTTTTTCTCCTCAAGTTCTAAAAACCATTCATATTGTGATTTAGATGTAAAAATGAAAATTATAACCGTATGTTAAACACTAATTTTGACATGCACACGAAATTACATGTGGATAGCAATTTTGACATTCCATGTGACTTGTACACATTATGAAAACACACCTTAAAATAGAGAAAACATTGAAAAAATCTATTTACATAAAAAATCTACAAAATCTGGCTACTGTAGTCGAAGTGGTAAACACTTTGGCTACAGGGTTCAGCCCCTGCGGCAACCAAAAATAAAATTTTTTTCTATTTAATGGTATAAATACATATTCAGAATTAACATTAAACATGCAGCCTCCTTCGTCGGTACTTCTTCATAGCATATTCGCCGGCGAAGTAAAATAACTAATAAAATGGCTATATGTATCTTTCTCTTTTCACCACCTGTCTTATCTTTCATTTATCCCTTTCCTTAAGAATAAAGCACGGTTACGAAAATAACTAAATAGGCATTATTGCCTGAAGTGCTACTTCTCTTTAAGAAAAAATCTGCCTTCAAATTTGAAGGGAAGCCAATCGAAGTTCAGTTTTAAAGTAAACTCTGAATTGCGTCGCTAAATAAACTACTACGGTCTTTCGTAGGCTTAAATTTTTAAAGAAAAAATATTTTTAATTTTGTAGCGAACAAAGTTTATATACATAACTAAATCGCAAAAACCTTTTATGCTTGCAGTTATTGACAAGTTAGTCCAGACGTCTTTTGAGGATGATTTTTAAAACTAATATGCGAGGGACCTCGTCGGTTTATGCTTAAGAATCAAATTTTTATGCACATCGTATTATTTATCACTTAAACAACAGAAAATGCACAGGGAGCGAAAAAATTAACACATTTACATTTATGGTGGAAATTTTGTAGGGGTAATTCTATATTCTATAAAGTTTAAGTTATTTCATCTGCAGTTCAACGTGTATTAAAATCTTTTATTATTAACAAAGTACTCGTTACATTGTAAATATCAAGATACTTAAAACTGATTATTTAGTTTTAAAAGTCAGAGTTGCCATTGAGAAATAATAAGTTAATCTTATAATATCCTCCATGTTATCTAAAACATACAGTATTCATTATTTTTTGGTTTATTATAATTAATATTTAAAACTAATAAAATATATGCTAATAAAAATAGAAAAATTTATTTAATATACAAAAATATATTTATAAATTTACAAATTGACTTATAAATTTACAAATTATGTTTTTTAGGTAGAACTATTCCTACAAATATAGAAATATACATCCCATAATTTTTAGGATTCCTTTTTTCAGTATTTATATTTTGTATTTTTTGTTTTGCAGTGTTGACATTTGTACTTTCTTTTTTATAATATACCTATTGTTGTTTTTCAATACTTATATCATAATAAACCAAATAATTTTCATGACAAGTGCCTTTATGGTTTCTTTAATTTTTTTCTTGTTCCGATGATTAAAATTCTTATCTGCCATTTTCATTTATATTATATTATTACTTCTATATTTTATTTCGTTCTTATCTATTATCAAATAAGATCAATGCTCTAAACATTTCTTCAATATTTTACCTGAATGCTACGGCCATGTTTGATTTTTTTTGAAACAACTGTTTTTTTGTTTCTATTTCTTGTAAAGTTTTGATATGTTTTGGCTAGTACAAAAATTACAAGAATCGTTGCAATTAAAAAGTAATCCGTTATTAGATAAGTAAATTGCAGGAATGCCGAAACAAGCAAAAATGGACTTTAATGTGGGTTGGGTATGACAAAGTTTTGTATTCATACCCAGGAAAAAAAGTCATTGCCAAATAATGGGTTTTAAGAACAAGCAGTAACTGGTTGAAGCTTCCATGAAAAACACCTTATTTTAACATGGGAATGTCATTTGAGGCAACTAGTTACCTTAAGTTTTTCAAGTAGGGAGGAAAATAACTACTTAAAAGTAAGGTTCACATAACCAGTTGAATGTAAGGCATAAATGATTGGTTACAAATCATATTAAAAACAGTGGTGGCTTAAAAGTAGTTCATAGCCGATTCCTTGCAATGGGCACAATTATACGTTACATAACATGTGCTGAAATAATATCTACGAAAAAGGATTTTGGAAGTCGTTATAAAGAATGTTAAAAAGAACTGGTTACAAAACATATGAAAAGCAAGGAGCTGAATAACTACATTGTTGTCAGTTTAACTTCAGAAAGCTTTATTTTATTTCAGATATTAGGAATTTTGTTAGCGGCGGTGCAATTTATTTTACGACGTCGGCTGAAGCCAGTAGTAAAAATATGTATATTGTGTGTTCATAACGGCTAGAGAATATATTCTAGTGGCGACATATTTAAAAAACGTACTTTAACGAAATAAAAAAAAACGGAGCATTTAAATTTTGAGTGATTTTTTTGCCAATCGTTGACATTAAGGAATAATGTCAAGCAAAAGGCAGAGTCAAAAAAGTTTAAAAAATAACAAGAAGTTGTAAGGGGTTTATTTAAGCGATTGCCATCCGAATATAAACCCCCTTGTTCTCAAAATATTGCTATTCAGAATTCTTTGACAGCAAGAACTTTTTCCAACATTGCCAGTTGTGGTATTTCCTCTGAAACGCAACCTGTTATGTATTCTCATTCAGATCAGAAAACTGTGGCGCCAAGTTTGACAGAAAAACTGAAAGTGGAACTGGAAAAGAAACCAACAGTAGAATTATAGTCAAACTATCAGTCAAGGGGCTCTGGGGTGAAAATCCTCAGTGTGAAGAAAGAACGGTTTCCTCAGGAAAATATATCCATATTGGACTAAATTGTCAGCTTAAAAAGATTTCTAGCAAAATTGAAACTTCCAACGTGGTTAAGATTTTAATCGATGTTGGAGTAGATGGACTACAAATATTTAAAAGTAGTCCCAAATACCACGAGACTCTATGCACCTTAAAGGCCTAGGAGTAGCAAAAAAAAAATCCTAAATTACATGACGTTAAAAAAACGGTTATACGAATACACCGTTCTGCAGCTATATCTATGTATGTCTGAAACACCTTGCTCATTAAGTCCACACATTCCTCGAGAATTTGCACGAAAGCCGGGAAGTTTACTTGAATTAAAAAGGTGGAAAGCAACTGAGTTTAGACAGTTTGTTTTATGCACAGGTAAAGACGTTATACATATACTTGTTAAGAAGCCGGGCTTTAAATAATCGAAACTTAAAAGATTATACTCCTCACGAAATGTACCAGCACTTTCCTCTGATGCATTTCTTCTACAGTATTTTTTTGTCAACTGGAAACAAAGCAGACATTGACCATTCACACCATATGATACAAAAGCATGTGGAAATATTTCCAGCATTGTATGAAAGGTCCAGAGTCCCATATAATGTGCACAATCCCCTGCACTTGAAATAATGTGTCCAAGAATTTGGTACCTTGGATAATTTCTCGGCATATAGCTTTGAAAATTATATGCAAACTATCAAAAGGAGCATAAGAATGTAAAAATTTGTATGCCAACAAATTTGCAATACATATTGTTATGTTTATTTAAACTTATAAACGTTTATTTTATTGAGTTCTTTTATTGCAAAATAAATAAATACAATTTATTTACTACTTTAATTAAATTACACTTTAATTAGATTATTATTTACTTATTCGAGATTAGTACAAAAATAATACGCGATGGTAACTTGACAACTGTTTTATCTGTTTTACGACAAGATCTTTACTGATTTTCACTAAGAATTAAATACCCAATGTTAAGGCTCTTGAATATACCAGAACTTCCTCCATCTGTTGGTAGAATATTTCTTTACTACGCATTTATTATTTGAGACACATGATGATTGTTATTTGATTCCAGAACATTATTATTTTGAATTTATTTATACATGCTGTCTATTTTTATTAGTCGTTATGTACGTGTTTGCGTAGTTGTGTGTTGCGTTTATTTTTGTTGCTGTATGTTAGTTGTTTTAGTTTTGTGATTAAGAAGTTTTTGTAGAAACTTCTTGCATTGTAAACATACACAATAGGCCCGAATAGGCTTAACATTACCTTTGCCATATTTAGCGAGCCGTTTCAGGTGAACAACTTTCATTTTTGACCTCGGATTATGGTATCTCTGTATCCGGCAAACCACATCATTCAATTTCTTGATCACCTTGTATGGTCCCTCCCAGTGAGTTTGCTTTGGTATATGTTCATCCCAATCCTTCTGGTGTAAACTGACCACTTTTCTGAGATATTCCTCTAGGGTACGATTAAATCTTTCTACCATGCCATCAGACTGTGGATGCAGCGGTGTCGTTGTTGTAAACATATACAATAGGTTATTTCGTTTTACTTTGTTGGCGACACTTACTTTTATTTCTTTTTATGACCTAAATATAGCATCTTCGCACCAATATGCAAAAAATGAAATACTAAATAAAAATCCGGTTCTAAGTCTTAGATTTCAAAATGGGGAACCAAGTTCAATATATTTTTCTAATGGATATTTTAGCACCAAAGATCCCGAAAACATTTGTTGCATAAATAATGAAGTGTTCTTAAAGATTATCAAAGTTAGAAGCTAAAACATTTTTAAATGTTAGAAATTTCTTTGACTATCCAATGGAATCATTGCATATAAATATAGCAATGGTAAACGAAGACGAAGAATCAGTAGACAGATTATACCGTTTTGATGATATAACGGCTAAGATTGTAAGCTTCCATTTAAAAGGGCGTTTGTTTTAGTTCCACAACTGCATACTTACTCTGAAAGCAATTAAAAGTAAAATCTTTTTTATACATTTTGTATCAATTTGCGTGTACATACACAAACTATATTCCTTATTTCAGATACGCCCTTGAAACAAATTGGATTCTATTGGAAAAGTAATTTCAGGGCAAATTTTAAGCCCTACCATATTGTTACATTTATTTAAACTTATAAACGTTTATTGAGTTCTTTTATTGCAAATTGAAAAGAAACAATTTAATTACTACTTTAATTTAATTACACTTTAATTTGACAATTATTTACTAATTCGCGATTAGTCCCAATTCGCACGATGCAAGTATTTAAGCTGAGCTGATTAGGTTGTAAGCAAAGGGGTGAGGTAAAATTAAATGAGTTCAGACTTGCTTGTACTTGCAATTCGTTTTGCTTCCATATTCTTAATTTCAAAAAACACAGATGTGTGTATGTAAATTCATGCAAAAATCTGAACAATTTAAGCAATAAGACTTGTACTGTACGAACGCCAATGAAAGTTCAAAGAAGAAAATGAAAATAAGCAGTCTTATTTTCTTGCATCGTGCGAATTGGGACTTAGTACACAAAAAAAACGCGATGGCAACTTTACCTCTGTTTTACTACAAGATCTTCACTGGTTGACGTTTTCACTAAGAATGAATCAGCCTGTATGGCCATTGCTTTTATATACCCAATGTTAAGGCCAAGACATATTAATTTAGTCCCAATTCGCACGATGCAAGTATTTAAGCTTAGCTGATTAGCTTGTAGGCAACGGGGTGAGGTAAAATTAAATGAGTACAGACTTGCTTGTACTTGCAATTCGGTTTGCTTCCATATTCGTAATGTCAAAAAACACACATGTGTGTGTGTACATTCATGCAAAAATCTGAACAATTTAAGCAATAAGACTTGTACTGTGCGAACGCCAATTAAAGTTCAAAGAAGAAAATGAAAATAAGCAGTCTTATTTTCTTGCATCGTGCGAATTGGGACTTAACAGGTAAAAGCAGTTCTAAAACAACTACAACAATGTATTTTATTTTTGTAAAATATGTTTTCAGATGTTAAAATCAACTAACGCTGCAGATAGGGACAAATAACCGAATTACGACGACAAAAATGGAATTTCTTTAAATGTAACCACTATTGCCCTTATATGTTCTTTGGATAATTTCTCGGCTTTCTAGCTTTGAAAATTATATGCAAACCATCAAAAGAAGCATAAGAATGTAAAAATTTGTATGCTAACAAAATTGCAATACATATTGTTATGTTCATTTAAACTTATAAACGTTTATTTTATTGAGTTCTTTTATTGCAAAATAAATAAATACAATTTATTTACTACTTTAATTAAATTACACTTTAATTAGATTATTATTTACTTATTCGAGATTAGTACAAAAATAATACGCGATGGTAACTTCATCACTGTTTTATCTGTTTTCCGACAAGATCCTCACTGGTTTTCACTAAGAATGAATTCAGCCTGTATGGCCGTTGCTTTTAAATACCCAATGTTAAGGCTCTTGAATATACCAGAACTTCTTCCATCTGTTGGTAGAATATTTCTTTACTACGCATTTATTATTTGAGACACATGATGATTGTTATTTGATTCCAGAACCTTTCATTATTATTTTGAATTTATTTATGTTATGTACGTGTTTGCGTAGTTGTGTGTTGCGTTTATTTTTATTGCTTTATGTTAGTTGTTTTAGTTTTGTGATTAAGAAGTTTTTGTAGAAACTTCTGGCGTTGTAAACATACACAATAGGTCATTTCTTTTACTTTGTTGGTGACAATTGTTTTTATTTCTTTTTATGACCTAAATAAAGCATCTTCGCAACACTGCCGCCCACTTAAGCCTTTTCGTCCCAAATAGGCTTAACATTACCTTTGCCATATTTTGCGAGCCGTTCCAGGTGAACAACTTTCATTTTTGACCTCGGATTATGGTATCTCTGTATCCGGCAAACCACATCATTCAATTTCTTGATCACCTTGTATGGTCCCTCGCAGTGCGTTTGCTTTGGTATATGCTCATCCCAATCCTTCTGGTGTAAACTGACCACTTTTCTGAGATATTCCTCTAGGGTACGATTAAATCTTTCTACCATGCCATCAGACTGTGGATGCAGCGGTGTCGTTTTCGTCTTTTTGATACCATATACGTCACACATCTCTCTGAATATGGCCGATTCAAAATTTCGTCCCTGGTCTGAATGCAATTCTAGTGGAACGTCCACTACTGTTTTGGACTCTTGGTTTGGAATAGCATACACTTCAGGCCATTTGCTAAAATAATCTATAACCACTAGTACATATCGGTTTCCAGCATTACTAACAGGGAATGGACCTGCTATATCAACAGCTATCCGCCCGAAGGGGGCACCTGTGTTGTATTGCTGAAGCTTGCAACGACTCTTCTTGTAGGACCCTTGGCCGCAATGCACTGTTCGCAATTTGGTATCCAATCGACAGTCTACCCAGCAAAATCGTTGCTTTATCTTTTCCAGCGTTTTTGTTATCCTCATATGACCCCCGCTGGAACCATTATGAAACTGCTTCATTACCTCACTTCTTTTAGAACTTGGCACGACATTTAAGTCTGTTGTTATTTTGCCATCTGTGCTTTCCCAAGATCGGTATAAGCAGCCATCTACAACTTTAAGGCTATTCCACTCAGCCCAGTACGATTTTGCTAGGCGGCTTTTTGCCGATATTTCGTTATGGTTCGGTCTTCTGTCATTTTGCTGAGCCAATATAATTTTTGTCAAAATTGGGTCCTCATTCTGTGTCTTCGACCAGTCTTCGCTTGAACCAATTTGGGTAAGCCGCACGTCAATGATGCACTCCTTTTTTCGACATTTGTGCAGTGCGTGCACTCTACATTATACGGCCGTCTGCTAAGCGTTGTTGTGTTTTCCGTCTTTTCTATGCATAATACTAAAGTCATAGCTTTTGGTCTTTTTCGTCCGTTTATTGTCCTTCTGTGGCGCAGCAGATTTTAAACTTTTCTTTCTATTTTTGCAATTGCGCTGGAAGTGGCCGACTTTACCGCAGTTGAAGCATTTACCACGAGACTTATTCCTTTCCTCTTTTATCATTTGTGTGGTTATAATCATCAGTCTCAAGACATCGCACTTTGTACACCTGTGGCTTCGATATGACTTTTGCGGTCTCTTGTGCTAGCGCGTATGAGATGGTTTCTGCAAAAGTTGATTTTTGCATAGCACAAACAGCATATTTCACATCTTAGTCGCATATGCCCTTCAAAAATGCTTAAATCTTGAACTGATCCAGGAACGGATGATGTTCACCTGGGTAAGCCAGCTGCACCAAACGTTCAATTTCTATAGCGAAGTCTTGCAGTGTCTCGTTTGCTTTCTGCACCCTACCTCGTAGCTCAATTCTGTAGAATTCTCTTTTGTGCTCAGTTCCGTACTTGCGTTGTAAAGCTACCATTATTTCTGCATACGGATGGTAAGCTTTCGAGTATCTCTGCTGCTGCTCCTCCCTTTAAGGCTAAAATAAGCTCTATAGCTTTTACATAATTATCCCATCACCGGTCCTTCTCGCTGACTCTAATTTCCACGACGTCCACTCGTTTGCTGAAGACTTGTGATATTTCTTGAAATTTCTCGTTAAGCTCCGCTAAAAGCCGTTCCCCGTTTATAGCGGAGCTTTCTAGTATTGCTTCTTGAAGCTTCGGGTTATTTTCTTCCATTTTCTTTATTTGGTTGTCCCGCTTCTGGTTATTTTCTTTTATTTTCTTCATTATCTGTTCGCTGTGCTTCTGGTTATTTTCTTCTATTTTCTTCATCATCTGGTCGCTCTGCTTCTGGTTGTTTTCTTCTATTTTCTACATCATCTGGTCGCTCTGCTTCTGGTTATTTTCTTCTATTTTCTTCATCATAGCTGCAAACATAGAATTCAAGTCCATAATGCTGCCTGTTGATGGGGCACATGCTTCAATCACTTCTTTTTCTTCTATTTGTCCGAATTCGTATGTCCCAATATCAATACCACGCTGCTTGAATTCATCTTTTAATCTCTTTTGTAACTCCGCTTTATTGCCCGCTGTCGGCAGATCCAACTTACTTAGCTCCATTGTTAGCTGCTCAAATTTTAGCTTATTAAATTTCATTGTGATTTTTTGATTATTTGCAATCCCACTTCTGACACCAATTCTTACGTTTATTTTATTGAGTTCTTCTATTGCAATATAAATAAACACAATTCATTTACTACTTTAATTAAATTACACTTTAATTAGACGATTATTTACTTATTCGCGATTAGTACAAAAATAATACGCAATGGCAACTTCACCACTGTTTTATCTGTTTTACCACAAGATCTTCACTGGTTTTCACTAAGAATGAATTCAGCGTGTATGGCCGTTGCTTTTAAATACCCAATGTTAAGGCTCTTGAATATAACAGAACTTCGTCCATTTGTTGGTAGAATATTTCTTTACTACGAATTTATTATTTTTGACATATGATGATTGTTATTTGATTCCAGAACCTTCCATTATTATTTTGAATTTATTTATATGTACATGCTGTCTATTTTTATTAGTCGTTATGTAGGTGTTTGTGTAGTTGTGTGTTGCGTTTATTTTTATTGCTTTATGTTTGTTGTTTTTGTTTTGTGATTAAGAAGTTTTTTTTTAAAACTTCTGGCGTTGTAAACATGTACAATAGGTCATTTCGTTTTACTTTGTTGGCGACAATTACTTTTATTTCTTTTTATGACCTAAATATAGCATCTTCTCACCAATATGCAAAAAATGAAATACTAAATAAAAATCCGGTTCTAAGTCTTAGATTTCAAAATGGGGAACCAAGTTCAATATATTTATCTAATAGATATTTTAGCACCAAAGATCCCGAAAACATTTGTTGCATAAATAATGAAGTGTTCTTAAAGATTATCAAAGTTAGAAGCTAAAACATTTTTAAATGTTAGAAATTTCTTTGACTATCCAATAGAATCATTGCATATAAATATAGCAATGTTAAACGAAGACGACGAATCAGTAGACAGATTATACCGTTCTGATGATGTAACGGCTAAGATTGTAAGCTTCCATTTAAAAGGGCCTTTGTTTTAGTTCCACAACTGCATACTTACTCTGAAAGCAATTAAAAGTAAAATCTTTTTTATACATTTTGTATCAATTTGCGTGTACATACACAAACTATATTCCTTATTTCAGATACGCCCTTGAAACAATTTAGATTCTATTGGAAAAGTAATTTCAGGGCAAATTTTAAGCCCTACCATATTGTTACGCGTATTTAAATTTATAAACGTTTATTGAGTTCTTTTATTGCAAATTGAAAAGACACAATTATTTACTACTTTAATTAAATTACACTTTAATTTGACGATTATTTACTTATTCATTCAATTTCTTGATCACCTTGTATGGTCCCTCCCAGTGAGTTTGCTTTGGTTTATGCTCATCCCAATCCTTCTGGTGTAAACTGACCACTTTTCTGAGATATTCCTCTAGGGTACGATTAAATCTTTCTACCATGCCATCAGACTGTGGATGCAGCGGTGTCGTTCTCGTCTTTTTGATACCATATACGTCACACATCTCTTTGAATATGGCCGATTCAAAATTTCGTCCCTGGTCTGAATGCAATTTTAGTGGAACGTCCACTACTGTTTTGGACTCTTGGTTTGGAATAGCATACACTTCAGGCCATTTGCTAAAATAATCTATAACCACTAGTACATATCGGTTTCCAGCATTACTAACAGGGAATGGACCTGCTATATCAACAGCTATCCGCCCGAAGGGGGCACCTGTGTTGTATTGCTGAAGCTTGCAACGACTCTTTCTTGTAGGACCCTTGGCCGCAATGCACTGTTCGCAATTTGGTATCCAATCGGCAGTCTACCCAGCAAAATCGTTGCTTTATCTTTTCCAGCGTTTTTGTTATCCTCATATGACCCCCGCTGGAACCATTATGAAACTGCTTCATTACCTCACTTCTTTTAGAACTTGGCACGACATTTAAGTCTGTTGTGGTTTTGCCATTTGTGCTTTCCCAAGATCGGTATAAGCAGCCATCTACCACTTTTAGGCTATTCCACTCAGTCCAGTACGATTTTGCTAGGCGGCTTTTTGCCGATATTTCGTTATGGTTCGGTCTTCTGTCATTTTGCTGAGCCAATATAATTTTTGTCAAAATTGGGTCCTCATTCTGTGCCTTCGACCAGTCTTCGCTTGAACCAATTTGGGTAAGCCGCACGTCAATGATGCACTCCTTTTTTCGACATTTGTGCAGTGCGTGCACTCTACATTATACGGCCGTCTGCTAAGCGTTGTTGTGTTTTCCGTCTTTTCTATGCATAATACTAAAGTCATAGCTTTTGGTCTTTTTCGTCCGTTTATTGTCCTTCTGTGGCGCAGCAGATTTTAAACTTTTCTTTCTATTTTTGCAATTGCGCTGGAAGTGGCCGACTTTACCGCAGTTGAAGCATTTACCACGAGACTTATTCCTTTCCTCTTTTATCATTTGTGTGGTTATAATCATCAGTCTCAAGACATCGCACTTTGTACACCTGTGGCTTCGATATGACTTTTGCGGTCTCTTGTGCTAGCGCGTATGAGATGGTTTCTGCAAAAGTTGATTTTTGCATAGCACAAACAGCATATTTCACATCTTAGTCGCATATGCCCTTCAAAAATGCTTAAATCTTGAACTGATCCAGGAACGGATGATGTTCACCTGGGTAAGCCAGCTGCACCAAACGTTCAATTTCTATAGCGAAGTCTTGCAGTGTCTCGTTTGCTTTCTGCACCCTACCTCGTAGCTCAATTCTGTAGAATTCTCTTTTGTGCTCAGTTCCGTACTTGCGTTGTAAAGCTACCATTATTTCTGCATACGGATGGTAAGCTTTCGAGTATCTCTGCTGCTGCTCCTCCCTTTAAGGCTAAAATAAGCTCTATAGCTTTTACATAATTATCCCATCACCGGTCCTTCTCGCTGACTCTAATTTCCACGACGTCCACTCGTTTGCTGAAGACTTGTGATATTTCTTGAAATTTCTCGTTAAGCTCCGCTAAAAGCCGTTCCCCGTTTATAGCGGAGCTTTCTAGTATTGCTTCTTGAAGCTTCGGGTTATTTTCTTCCATTTTCTTTATTTGGTTGTCCCGCTTCTGGTTATTTTCTTTTATTTTCTTCATTATCTGTTCGCTGTGCTTCTGGTTATTTTCTTCTATTTTCTTCATCATCTGGTCGCTCTGCTTCTGGTTGTTTTCTTCTATTTTCTACATCATCTGGTCGCTCTGCTTCTGGTTATTTTCTTCTATTTTCTTCATCATAGCTGCAAACATAGAATTCAAGTCCATAATGCTGCCTGTTGATGGGGCACATGCTTCAATCACTTCTTTTTCTTCTATTTGTCCGAATTCGTATGTCCCAATATCAATACCACGCTGCTTGAATTCATCTTTTAATCTCTTTTGTAACTCCGCTTTATTGCCCGCTGTCGGCAGATCCAACTTACTTAGCTCCATTGTTAGCTGCTCAAATTTTAGCTTATTAAATTTCATTGTGATTTTTTGATTATTTGCAATCCCACTTCTGACACCAATTCTTACGTTTATTTTATTGAGTTCTTCTATTGCAATATAAATAAACACAATTCATTTACTACTTTAATTAAATTACACTTTAATTAGACGATTATTTACTTATTCGCGATTAGTACAAAAATAATACGCGATGGCAACTTCACCACTGTTTTATCTGTTTTACCACAAGATCTTCACTGGTTTTCACTAAGAATGAATTCAGCGTGTATGGCCGTTGCTTTTAAATACCCAATGTTAAGGCTCTTGAATATAACAGAACTTCGTCCATTTGTTGGTAGAATATTTCTTTACTACGAATTTATTATTTTTGACATATGATGATTGTTATTTGATTCCAGAACCTTCCATTATTATTTTGAATTTATTTATATGTACATGCTGTCTATTTTTATTAGTCGTTATGTAGGTGTTTGTGTAGTTGTGTGTTGCGTTTATTTTTATTGCTTTATGTTTGTTGTTTTTGTTTTGTGATTAAGAAGTTTTTTTTTAAAACTTCTGGCGTTGTAAACATGTACAATAGGTCATCTCGTTTTACTTTGTTGGCGACAATTACTTTTATTTCTTTTTATGACCTAAATATAGCATCTTCTCACCAGTATGCAAAAAATGAAATACTAAATAAAAATTCGGTTCTAAGTCTTAGATTTAAAAATGGGGAACCAAGTTCAATATATTTATCTAATAGATATTTAAGCACCAAAGATCCCGAAAACATTTGTTGCATAAATAATGAAGTGTTCTTAAAGATTATCAAAGTTAGAAGCTAAAACATTTTTAAATGTTAGAAATTTCTTTGACATATAAATATAGCAATGGTAAACGAAGACAACGAATCAGTAGACAGATTATACCGTTTTGATGATATAACGGCTAAGATTGTAAGCTTCCATTTAAAAGGGCCTTTGTTTTAGTTCCACAACTGTATACATACTCTGAAAGCAATTAAAAGTAAAATCTTTTTTATACATTTTGTATCAATTTGCGTGTACATACACAAACTATATTCCTTATTTCAGATACGCCCTTGAAACAAATTGGATTCTATTGGAAAAGTAATTTCAGGGCAAATTTTAAGCCCTACCATATTGTTACGTTTATTTAAATTTATAAACGTTTATTGAGTTCTTTTATTGCAAATTGAAAAGACACAATTATTTACTACCTTAATTAAATTACACTTTAATTTGACGATTATTTACTTATTCATTCAATTTCTTGATCACCTTGTATGGTCCCTCCCAGTGAGTTTGCTTTGGTATATGCTCATCCCAATCCTTCTGGTGTAAACTGACCACTTTTCTGAGATATTCCTCTAGGGTACGATTAAATCTTTCTACCATGCCATCAGGCTGTGGATGCAGCGGTGTCGTTCTCGTCTTTTTGATACCATATACGTCACACATCTCTCTGAATATGGCCGATTCAAAATTTCGTCCCTGGTCTGAATGCAATTCTAGTGGAACGTCCACTACTGTTTTGGACTCTTGGTTTGGAATAGCATACACTTCAGGCCATTTGCTAAAATAATCTATAACCACTAGTACATATCGGTTTCCAGCATTACTAACAGGGAATCGACCTGCTATATCAACAGCTATCCGCCCGAAGGGGGCACCTGTGTTGTATTGCTGAAGCTTGCAACGACTCTTTCTTGTAGGACCCTTGGCCGCAATACACTGTTCGCAATTTGGTATCCAATCGGCAGTGTACCCAGCAAAATCGTTGCTTTACCTTTTCCAGCGTTTTTGTTATCCTCATATGACCCCCGCTGGAACCATTATGAAACTGCTTCATTACCTCACTTCTTTTAGAACTTGGCACGACATTTAAGTCTGTTGTTATTTTCCCATCTGTGCTTTCCCAAGATCGGTATAAGCAGCCATCTACCACTTTTAGGCTATTCCACTCAGCCCAGTACGATTTTGCTAGGCGGCTTTTTCCTGATATTTCGTTATGGTTCGGTCTTCTGTCATTTTGCTGAGCCAATATAATTTTTGTCAAATTTGGGTCCTCATTCTGTGCCTTCGACCAGTCTTCGCTTGAACCAAGTTGGGTAAGCCGCACGTCAATGATGCACTCCTTTTTTTCGACATTTGTGCAGTGTTTGCACTCTACATTGTACGGCCGTCTGCAAAGCGTTGTTGTGTTTTCCGTCTTTTCTATGCACAATACTAAAGTCATAGCTTTTGGTCTTTTTCGTCCGTTTATTGTCCTTCTGTGGCGCAGCAGATTTTAAACCTTTCTTTCTAGATTTGCAATTGCGCTGGAAGTGGCAGACTTTACCGCAGTTGAAGCATTTACCACGAGACTTATTCCTTTCCTCTTTTATCATTTGTGTGGTTATAATCATCAGTCTCAAGACATCGCACTTTGTACACCTGCGGCTTCGATATGACTTTTGTGGTCTCTTGTGCTAGCGCGTATGAGATGGTTTCTGCAAAAGTTGATTTTTGCATAGCACAAACAGCATATTTCACATCTTAGTCACATATGCCCTTCAAAAATGCTTAAATCTTGAACTGATCCAGGAACGGATGATGTTCACCTGGGTAAGCCAGCTGCACCAAACGTTCAATTTCTATAGCGAAGTCTTGCAGTGTCTCGTTTGGTTTCTGCACGCTACCTCGTAGCTCAATTCTGTAGAATTCTCTTTTGTGCTCAGTTTCGTACTTGCGTTGTAAAGCTGCCATTATGTCCTGATAATTATTTCTGCATACGGATGGTAAGCTTTCGAGTATCTCTGCTGCTCCTCCCTTTAAGGCTAAAATAAGCTCTATAGCTTTTTCATAATTATCCCATCTATTTTTGTTGGCCACTGTTTGAAACTGGAATTTAAAAACAATAAAAGGTGCGCTGCCGTCAAAGCTGGGATTATTCATCTTCCTAGCATGCTCAGAGATAACTCTCACTGGTCCTTCTCGCTGACTCTAATTTCCACGACGTCCACTCGTTTGCTGAAGACTTGTGATATTTCTTGAAATTTCTCGTTAACCTCCGCTAAAAGCCGTTCCCCGTTTATAGTGGAGCTTTCTAGTATTGCTTCTTGAAGCTTCGGGTTATTTTCTTCCATTTTCTTTATTTGGTTGTCCCGCTTCTGATTATTTTCTTTTATTTTCTTCATTATCTGTTCGCTGTGCTTCTGGTTATTTTCTTCTATTTTCTTCATCATCTGGTCGCTCTGCTTCTGGTTGTTTTCTTCTATTTTCTACATCATCTGGTCGCTCTGCTTCTGGTTATTTTCTTCTATTTTCTTCATCATAGCTGCAAACATAGAATTCAAGTCCATAATGCTGCCTGTTGATGGGGCACATGCTTCAATCACTTCTTTTTCTTCTATTTGTCCGAATTCGTATGTCCCAATATCAATACCACGCTGCTTGAATTCATCTTTTAATCTCTTTTGTAACTCCGCTTTATTGCCCGCTGTCGGCAGATCCAACTTACTTAGCTCCATTGTTAGCTGCTCAAATTTTAGCTTATTAAATTTCATTGTGATTTTTTGATTATTTGCAATCCCACTTCTGACACCAATTCTTACGTTTATTTTATTGAGTTCTTCTATTGCAATATAAATAAACACAATTCATTTACTACTTTAATTAAATTACACTTTAATTAGACGATTATTTACTTATTCGCGATTAGTACAAAAATAATACGCGATGGCAACTTCACCACTGTTTTATCTGTTTTACCACAAGATCTTCACTGGTTTTCACTAAGAATGAATTCAGCGTGTATGGCCGTTGCTTTTAAATACCCAATGTTAAGGCTCTTGAATATAACAGAACTTCGTCCATTTGTTGGTAGAATATTTCTTTACTACGAATTTATTATTTTTGACATATGATGATTGTTATTTGATTCCAGAACCTTCCATTATTATTTTGAATTTATTTATATGTACATGCTGTCTATTTTTATTAGTCGTTATGTAGGTGTTTGTGTAGTTGTGTGTTGCGTTTATTTTTATTGCTTTATGTTTGTTGTTTTTGTTTTGTGATTAAGAAGTTTTTTTTTAAAACTTCTGGCGTTGTAAACATGTACAATAGGTCATCTCGTTTTACTTTGTTGGCGACAATTACTTTTATTTCTTTTTATGACCTAAATATAGCATCTTCTCACCAGTATGCAAAAAATGAAATACTAAATAAAAATTCGGTTCTAAGTCTTAGATTTAAAAATGGGGAACCAAGTTCAATATATTTATCTAATAGATATTTAAGCACCAAAGATCCCGAAAACATTTGTTGCATAAATAATGAAGTGTTCTTAAAGATTATCAAAGTTAGAAGCTAAAACATTTTTAAATGTTAGAAATTTCTTTGACTATCCAATGGAATCATTGCATATAAATATAGCAATGGTAAACGAAGACAACGAATCAGTAGACAGATTATACCGTTTTGATGATATAACGGCTAAGATTGTAAGCTTCCATTTAAAAGGGCCTTTGTTTTAGTTCCACAACTGTATACATACTCTGAAAGCAATTAAAAGTAAAATCTTTTTTATACATTTTGTATCAATTTGCGTGTACATACACAAACTATATTCCTTATTTCAGATACGCCCTTGAAACAAATTGGATTCTATTGGAAAAGTAATTTCAGGGCAAATTTTAAGCCCTACCATATTGTTACGTTTATTTAAATTTATAAACGTTTATTGAGTTCTTTTATTGCAAATTGAAAAGACACAATTATTTACTACCTTAATTAAATTACACTTTAATTTGACGATTATTTACTTATTCATTCAATTTCTTGATCACCTTGTATGGTCCCTCCCAGTGAGTTTGCTTTGGTATATGCTCATCCCAATCCTTCTGGTGTAAACTGACCACTTTTCTGAGATATTCCTCTAGGGTACGATTAAATCTTTCTACCATGCCATCAGGCTGTGGATGCAGCGGTGTCGTTCTCGTCTTTTTGATACCATATACGTCACACATCTCTCTGAATATGGCCGATTCAAAATTTCGTCCCTGGTCTGAATGCAATTCTAGTGGAACGTCCACTACTGTTTTGGACTCTTGGTCTGGAATAGCATACACTTCAGGCCATTTGCTAAAATAATCTATAACCACTAGTACATATCGGTTTCCAGCATTACTAACAGGGAATCGACCTGCTATATCAACAGCTATCCGCCCGAAGGGGGCACCTGTGTTGTATTGCTGAAGCTTGCAACGACTCTTTCTTGTAGGACGCTTGGCCGCAATACACTGTTCGCAATTTGGTATCCAATCGGCAGTGTACCCAGCAAAATCGTTGCTTTACCTTTTCCAGCGTTTTTGTTATCCTCATATGACCCCCGCTGGAACCATTATGAAACTGCTTCATTACCTCACTTCTTTTAGAACTTGGCACGACATTTAAGTCTGTTGTTATTTTCCCATCTGTGCTTTCCCAAGATCGGTATAAGCAGCCATCTACCACTTTTAGGCTATTCCACTCAGCCCAGTACGATTTTGCTAGGCGGCTTTTTCCTGATATTTCGTTATGGTTCGGTCTTCTGTCATTTTGCTGAGCCAATATAATTTTTGTCAAATTTGGGTCCTCATTCTGTGCCTTCGACCAGTCTTCGCTTGAACCAAGTTGGGTAAGCCGCACGTCAATGATGCACTCCTTTTTTTCGACATTTGTGCAGTGTTTGCACTCTACATTGTACGGCCGTCTGCAAAGCGTTGTTGTGTTTTCCGTCTTTTCTATGCACAATACTAAAGTCATAGCTTTTGGTCTTTTTCGTCCGTTTATTGTCCTTCTGTGGCGCAGCAGATTTTAAACTTTTCTTTCTAGATTTGCAATTGCGCTGGAAGTGGCCGACTTTACCGCAGTTGAAGCATTTACCACGAGACTTATTCCTTTCCTCTTTTATCATTTGTGTGGTTATAATCATCAGTCTCAAGACATCGCACTTTGTACACCTGCGGCTTCGATATGACTTTTGTGGTCTCTTGTGCTAGCGCGTATGAGATGGTTTCTGCAAAAGTTGATTTTTGCATAGCACAAACAGCATATTTCACATCTTAGTCACATATGCCCTTCAAAAATGCTTAAATCTTGAACTGATCCAGGAACGGATGATGTTCACCTGGGTAAGCCAGCTGCACCAAACGTTCAATTTCTATAGCGAAGTCTTGCAGTGTCTCGTTTGCTTTCTGCACGCTACCTCGTAGCTCAATTCTGTAGAATTCTCTTTTGTGCTCAGTTTCGTACTTGCGTTGTAAAGCTGCCATTATGTCCTGATAATTATTTCTGCATACGGATGGTAAGCTTTCGAGTATCTCTGCTGCTCCTCCCTTTAAGGCTAAAATAAGCTCTATAGCTTTTTCATAATTATCCCATCTATTTTTGTTGGCCACTGTTTGAAACTGGAATTTAAAAACAATAAAAGGTGCGCTGCCGTCAAAGCTGGGATTATTTATCTTCCTAGCATGCTCAGAAATAACTCTCACCGGTCCCTCTCGCTGACTCTAATTTCCACGACGTCCACTCGTTTGCTGAAGACTTGTGATATTTCTTGAAATTTCTCGTTGACCGCCGCTAAAAGCCGTTCTCCGTTTATAGTGGAGTTTTCTAGTATTACTTCTTGAAGCTTCGGGTTAAATTCTTCCATTTTCTTTATTTGGTTGTCCCGCTTCTGGTTATTTTCTTTTATTTTCTTCATTATCTGGTCGCTCTGCTTCTGGTTATTTTCTTCTATTTTCTTTATCATCTAGTCGCTCTGCTTCTGGTTGTTTTCTTCTATTTTCTTCATCATCTGGTCGGTCTGCTTCTAGTTATTTTCTTCTATTTTCTTCATCATAGCTGCAAACATAGAATTCAAGTCCATAATGCTGCCTGTTGATGGGGCACATGCTTCAATCACTTCTTTTTCTTCTATTTGTCCGAATTCGTATGTTCCACTATCAATACCACGCTGCTTGAATTCATCTATTAATCTCTTTTGTAACTCCGCTTTATTGCCCGCTGTCGGCAGATCCAACTTACTTAGCTCCATTGTTAGCTGCTCAACTTTTAGCTTATTAAATTTCATTGTGATTTTTTGATTATTTGCAATCCCACTTCTGACACCAATTCTTACGTTTATTAGAAGTTATAAACGTTTATTTTATTGAGTTCTTTTATTGCAATATAAATAAACACAATTCATTTACTACTTTAATTAAATTACACTTTAATTAGACGATTATTTACTTAACCGCGATTAGTACAAAAATAATACGCGATGGCAACTTCATCACTGTTTTATCTGTTTTACGACAAGATCTTCACTGGTTTTCACTAAGAATGAATTCAGCCTGTATGGCCGTTGCTTTTAAATACCCAATGTTAAGGCTCTTGAATATACCAGAACTTCTTCCATCTGTTGGTAGAATATTTCTTTACTACGCATTTATTATTTGAGACACATGATGATTGTTATTTGATTCCAGAACCTTTCATTATTATTTTGAATTTATTTATGTTATGTACGTGTTTGCGTAGTTGTGTGTTGCGTTTATTTTTATTGCTTTATGTTAGTTGTTTTAGTTTTGTGATTAAGAAGTTTTTGTAGAAACTTCTGGCGTTGTAAACATACACAATAGGTCATTTCTTTTACTTTGTTGGTGACAATTATTTTTATTTCTTTTTATGACCTAAATAAAGCATCTTCGCAACACTGCCGCCCACTTAAGCCTTTTCGTCCCAAATAGGCTTAACATTACCTTTGCCATATTTTGCGAGCCGTTCCAGGTGAACAACTTTCATTTTTGACCTCGGATTATGGTATCTCTGTATCCGGCAAACCACATCATTCAATTTCTTGATCACCTTGTATGGTCCCTCCCAGTGAGTTTGCTTTGGTATATGCTCATCCCAATCCTTCTGGTGTAAACTGACCACTTTTCTGAGATATTCCTCTAGGGTACGATTAAATCTTTCTACCATGCCATCAGACTGTGGATGCAGCGGTGTCGTTCTCGTCTTTTTGATACCATATACGTCACACATCTCTCTGAATATGGCCGATTCAAAATTTCGTCCCTGGTCTGAATGCAATTCTAGTGGAACGTCCACTACTGTTTTGGACTCTTGGTTTGGAATAGCATACACTTCAGGCCATTTGCTAAAATAATCTATAACCACTAGTACATATCGGTTTCCAGCATTACTAACAGGGAATGGACCTGCTATATCAACAGCTATCCGCCCGAAGGGGCACCTGTGTTGTATTGCTGAAGCTTGCAACGACTCTTCTTGTAGGACCCTTGGCCGCAATGCACTGTTCGCAATTTGGTATCCAATCGACAGTCTACCCAGCAAAATCGTTGCTTTATCTTTTCCAGCGTTTTTGTTATCCTCATATGACCCCCGCTGGAACCATTATGGAACTCCTTCATTACCTCACTTCTTTTAGAACTTGGCACGACATTTAAGTCTGTTGTTATTTTGCCATCTGTGCTTTCCCAAGATCGGTATAAGCAGCCATCTACCACTTTAAGGCTATTCCACTCAGCCCAGTACGATTTTGCTAGGCGGCTTTTTGCCGATATTTCGTTATGGTTCGGTCTTCTGTCATTTTGCTGAGCCAATATAATTTTTGTCAAAATTGGGTCCTCATTCTGAGCCTTCGACCAGTCTTCGCTTGAACCAATTTGTGTAAGCCGCACGTCAATGATGCACTCCTTTTTTTCGACATTTGTGCAGTGCGTGCACTCTACATTGTACGGCCGTTTGCAAAGCGTTGTTGTGTTTTCCGTCTTTTCTATGCACAATACTAAAGTCATAGCTTTTGGTCTTTTTCGTCCGTTTATTGTCCTTCTGTGGCGCAGCAGATTTTAAACTTTTCTATCTAGATTTGCAATTGCGCTGGAAGTGGCCGACTTTACCGCAGTTGAAGCATTTACCACGAGTCTTATTCCTTTCCTCTTTTATCATTTGTGTGATTATAATCATCAGTCTCAAGACATCGCACTTTGTACACCTGTGACTTCGATATGACTTTTACGGTCTCTTGTGCTAGCGCGTATGAGATGGTTTCTGCAAAAGTTGATTTTTGCATAGCACAAACAGCATATTTCACATCTTAGTCGCATATGCCCTTCAGGGCAGGAACGGATGATGTTCACCTGGGTAAGCCAGCTGCACCAAACGTTCAATTTCTATAGCGAAGTCTTGCAGTGTCTCGTTTGCTTTCTGCACCCTACCTCGTAGCTCAATTCTGTACAATTCTCTTTTGTGCTCAGTTCCGTACTTGCGTTGTAAAGCTGCCATTATATCCTGATAATTATTTCTGCATACGGATGGTAAGCTTTCGAGTATCTCTGCTGCTCCTCCCCTTAAGGCTAAAATAAGCTCTATAGCTTTTTCATAATTATCCCATCTATTTTTGTTGGCCACTGTTTCAAACTGGAATTTAAAAACAATAAAAGGTGCGCTACCGTCAAAGCTGGGATTATTTATCTTCCTAGCATGCTCAGAGATAACTCTCACCGGTCCCTCTCGCTGACTCTAATTTCCACGACGTCCACTCGTTTGCTGAAGACTTGTGATATTTCTTGAAATTTCCCGTTAACCTCCGCTAAAAGCCGTTCCCCGTTTATAGTGGAGCTTTTTAGTATTGCTTCTTGAAGCTTCGGGTTATTTTCTTCCATTTTCTTTATTTGGTTGTCCCGCTTCTGGTTATTTTCTTCTATTTTCTTCATCATCTGGTCGCTCTGCTTCTGATTGTTTTCTTCTATTTTCTTCATCATCTGGTCGCTCTGCTTCTGGTTATTTTCTTCTATTTTCTTCATCATAGCTGCAAACATAGAATTCAAGTCCATAATGCTGCCTGTTGATGGGGCACATACTTCAATCACTTCTTTTTCTTCTATTTGTCCGAATTCGTATGTCCCAATATCAATACCACGCTGCTTGAATTCATCTATTAATCTCTTTTGGAACTCCGCTTTATTGCCCGCTGTCGGCAGATCCAACTTACTTAGCTCCATTGTTAGCCGCTCAACTTTTAGCTTATTAAATTTCATTGTGATTTTTTGATTATTTGCAATCCCACTTCTGACACCAATTCTTACGTTTATTAGAAGTTATAAACGTTTATTTTATTGAGTTCTTTTATTGCAATATAAATAAACACAATTCATTTACTACTTTAATTAAATTACACTTTAATTAGACGATTATTTACTTAACCGCGATTAGTACAAAAATAATACGCGATGGCAACTTCATCACTGTTTTATCTGTTTTACCACAAGATCTTCACTGGTTTTCACTAAGAATGAATTCAGCCTGTATGACCGTTGCTTTTAAATACCCAATGTTAAGGCTCTTGAATATAACAGAACTTCGTCCATTTGATGGTAGAATATTTCTTTACCACGAATTTATTATTTTTGACACATGATGATTGTTATTTGATTCCAGAACCTTCCATTATTATTTTGAATTTATTTATATGTACATGCTGTCTATTTTTATTAGTCGTTATGTAGGTGTTTGTGTAGTTGTGTGTTGCGTTTATTTTTATTGCTTTATGTTAGTTGTTTTTGTTTTGTGATTAAGAAGTTTTTTTAAAAACTTCTGGCGTTGTAAACATATACAATAGGTCATTTCGTTTTACTTTGTTGGCGACAATTACTTTTATTTCTTTTTATGACCTAAATAAAGCATCTTCCCACCAATATGCAAAAAATGAAATACTAAATAAAAATCCGGTTCTAAGTCTTAGATTTCAAAATGGGGAACCAAGTTCAATATATTTATCTAATGGATATTTTAGCACCAAAGATCCCGAAAACATTTGTTGCATAAATAATGAAGTGTTCTTAAAGATTATCAAAGTTAGAAGCTAAAACATTTTTAAATGTTAGAAATTTCTTTGACTATCCAATGGAACCATTGCATATAAATATAGCAATGGTAAACGAAGACGACGAATCAGTAGACAGATTATGCCGTTTTGATGATATAACGGCTAAGATTTAAGGTTCCATTAAAAGGGCCTTTGTTTTAGTTCCACAACTGCATACTTACTCTGAAAGCAATTAAAAGTAAAATCTATTTTATACATTTTGTATCAATTTTCGTGTACATACAGACACTATATTCCTTATTTCAGATACGCCCTTGAAACAAATTGGATTCTATTGGAAAAGTAATTTCAGGGCAAATTTTAAGCCCTACCATATTGTTACGTTTATTTAAACTTATAAACGTTTATTGAGTTCTTTTATGGCAAATTGAAAAGACACAATTTAATTACTACTTTAATAAAATTACACTTTAATTTGACGATTATTTACTTATTCGCGATTAGTCCCAATTCGCACGATGCAAGTATTTAAGCTGAGCTGATTAGGTTGTAAGCAACGGGGTGAGGTAAAATTAAATGAGTACAGACTTGCTTGTACTTGCAATTCGTTTTGCTTCCATATTCGTAATTTCAAAAAACACAGATGTGTGTGTGTAAATTCATGCAAAAATCTGAACATTTTAAGCAATAAGACTTGTACTGTGCGAACGCCAATAAAAGTTCAAAGAAGAAAATGAAAATAAGCAGTCTTATTTTCTTGCAACGTGCGAATTGGGACTTAGTACACAAAAAAATACGCGATGACAACTTTACCTCTGTTTTACTACAAGATCTTCACTGGTTGACGTTTTCACTAAGAATGAATCAGCCTGTATGGCCATTGCTTTTATATACCCAATGTTAAGGCCAAGGCATATTAATTTAGTCGAAATTCGCACGATGCAAGTATTTAAGCTGAGCTGATTAGGTTGTTGGCAACGGGGTGAGGTAAAATTAAATGAGTACAGACTTGCTTGTACTTGCAATTCGGTTTGCTTCCATATTCGTAATGTCAAAAAACACAGATGTGTGTATACATTCATGCAAAAATCTGAACAATTTAAGCAATAAGACTTGTACTGTGCGAACGCCAATAAAAGTTCAAAGAAGAAAATGAAAATAAGCAGTCTTATTTTCTTGCATCGTGCGAATTGGGACTTAACAGGTAAAAGCAGTTCTAAAACAACTACAACAATGTATTTTATTTTTGTAAAATATGTTTTCAGATGTCAAAATCAACTAACGATGCACATAGGGACAAATAACCGAATTACGAGGACAAAAATGGAGTTTCTTATTTCTTTAAATGTAACCACTATTGCCCTTATATGTTCTTTGGATAATTTTTGGCATATAGCTTTGAAAATTATGTGCAAACCATCAAAAGGAGCATAAGAATGTAAAAATTTGTATGCCAACCAAATTGCAATACATATTGTTATGTTTATTTAAACTTATAAACGTTTATTTTATTGAGTTCTTTGATTGCAAAATAAATAAATACAATTTATTTACTACTTTAAATAAATTACACTTTAATTAGATAATTATTTACTTATTCGAGATTGGTACAAAAATAATACGCGATGGTAACTTCACAACTGTTTTATCTGTTTTACGACAAGATCTTCACTGGTTTTCACTAAGAATGAATTCAGCCTGTATGGCCGTTGCTTTTAAATACCCGATGTTACGGCTCTTGAATATACCAGAACTTCCTCCATCTGTTGGTAGAATATTTCTTTACTACGCATTTATTATTTGAGACACATGATAATTGTTATTTGATTCCAGAACCTTTCATTATTATTTTGAATTTATTTATACATGCTGTCTATTTTTATTAGTCGTTATGTTCGTGTTTGCGTAGTTGCGTGTTGCGTTTATTTTTATTGCTTTATGTTAGTTGTTTTAGTTTTGTGATTAAGAAGTTTTTGTAGAAACTTCTGGCGTTGTAAACATACACAATAGGTCATTTCGTTTTACTTTGTTGGTGACAATTATTTTTATTTCTTTTTATGACCTAAATAAAGCATATTCGCAACACTGCCGCCCACTTAAGCCTTTTCGTCCCGAATAGGCTTAACATTACCTTTGCCATATTTGGCGAGCCGTTCCAGGTGAACAACTTTCATTTTTGATCTCGGATTATGGTATCTCTGTATCGGGCAAACCACATCTTTCAATTTCTTGATCACCTTGTATGGTCCCTCCCAGTGAGTTTGCTTTGGTATAAACTGACCACTTTTCTGAGATATTCCTCTAGGGTACGATTAAATCTTTCTACCATGCCATCATTCTTTGATACCATATACGTCACACATTTCTCTGAATATGGCCGATTCAAAATTTCGTCCCTGGTCTGAATGCAATTCTAGTGGAACGTCCACTATTGTTTTGGACTCTTGGTTTTGAATGGCATACACTTCAGGCCATTTGCTAAAATAATCTTTAACCACTAGTACATATCGGTTTCCAGCATTACTAACAGGGAATGGACCTGCTATATCAACAGCTATCCGCCCGAAGGGGGCACCTGTGTTGTATTGCTGAAGCTTGCAACGACTCTTTCTTGTAGGACCCTTAGCCGCAATGCACTGTTCGCAATTTGGTATCCAATCGGCAGTCTATCCAGCAAAATCGTTGCTTTATCTATTCCAGCGTTTTTGTTATCCTCATATGACGCCCGCTGGAACCATTATGAAATTGCTTCATTACCTCACTTCTTTTAGAACTTGGCACGACATTTCAGTCTGTTGTGGTTTTGCCATCTGTGCTTTCCCAAGATCGGACGAGGACACGCAATGAGCGGCAAAGCGGTGAGCGGCTGAGCGGCGAGTTTGAACGGCAAGTGGCTTATTACTGAGCGTCATTTCTGAGCGGTTAGTTGTTAAAATGCCATTGTCAAGAGAGGTTTGTTTAATGTTTTTACGTGAAAATCGTATTCATATTTACAAGAATTTAAAGCGTTTAAGAAAAAAAAGAAGATTTGGTATTCATCCTATAAATCAAGCAAGGCGACATTACGGCGAATTTAACCATTTATATACAAATCTACGCAAATTTCTAGACAGATTTTGGCAATACTGCCGTATGTCTGTGAAATCCTTTGATTTGCTGTTGCAAAAAGTTAACACCAGATTAACAAAACAAAGAAAAGCAATTTCTGCAGAGCAAAGGCTTGTTTTAACTTTAAGGTAAGTTTATTTTTTATTTGTTTGCTTTGGATTGTGTACATGTATTATTTGCAGGTTTTTAGCTACAGGACATTCCTTTCGAGATTTGGCGTTTGATTTTCGAATGGGTAGAAGTAACATAATTTCAGAGACATGCATCATCATATGGGAAGAACTTGTTCAGGAATACATGCCTATACCAACAGAAGAGCACCTTAAAAAGGTGATAAGCGAATACTACAGGCGTTGGAGGCTTCCAAACTGTTTTGGTAGCATTGATGGAAAACACTGGCGGTACTTTTGCTGGATCCACATTATTCAAATTGCTTGAAGCAAGTAAATTCAATGTCCCATCACCACGACCACTGCCTGGGTCAAATATTTTTGTGCCGAATTTTTTTTAAAGGAGATGAAGCGTACCCACTTAAAACGTATTTGTTAAGACCTTACCCTCGTAGAGATTTGAATCCGCAAACCGAATTTTTTAATCAACGTCTTTCAACGGTAAGAAAATGCATTGAATGTGCATTTGGAATTTTAACGTCAAAGTGGCGTTTTCTACAAAAAAAATATTGAAACAAAACCAAAAACTGCAATTAATTTCATAAAATGTGCATGCATATCGCACAATTTTGTACGAGAATGTGGTGGGGACGGTGATCTTGATTATATACAAGTAACTGCAACAGTAAACAATGACCCAACAGAAATAAATACGGATGAACAATCCCGTTACAACAGAAGCAGCAACAGAGCGTTGAATATCAGAAATGAAGTAACACAGTATTTTTGGGATTTTAGGCACTAAATAAAATGTATTAAATAAATATATATATATAAATAAAATAAAATCTTTCCAGGTAAATTTTGAGTTTATTTATTTTCTTTGGATTTCAATTTTTGTAGTAATTAATTTTGGATTTCTCCTCTAATTTCTAATTTTTCGAGATTATCAAATTGTTCCATAAAGGGTAATAAACTTTTAAAAAACTGCAGGTTGACATTGTCTTCTCTTTTCTCCACCTCTTTTTTAAATATTTCCATCCTTTCCTTTTCAAGTTTAAGAAATTCGGCATCAACATTCATTGGTGCACTCTTCTTTTTTTTCTTGATGGGACTGGAGTGAAACAATCAGTAGGTGTATTGCTAGTGCTGGGCATATCATTATTAATCAATGTTAGTTCCTCAGTACTGCTGGTGATAGGCATATTGTTTACCAATATAATATCCTCCTCACTGAGAAGATCCTTAATAATAGCATTTATTTCAGTGCCTGCAGTATCTGGCTCCTTCAAATTTCCTTCGTTGGGATCTGCAGCGACAGTGTCTTTGATGAAAGACATCATATCAAAATATTGCCATCTTATTTTGTTTGATTGAGCTCTGGAGCCAGATGTTACTGGTGGATTTTTTTGCACAATTTTACTAAACGTATCTTTTTAATTTTTCCACTTTGCTTTCGCTGTCTCTCCTAGAAATAAAAAATAACATAATTATATTATTTAAAATAATATTAAATAAATATATAAAGTAAATAATATCTTACCTGCGCAACCAAAAATTTCACCAACTTCTCTCCATAATTTATCAGTTATACTTTTATTTTTAAAACTTGTTAATCTATCTTGCCATAATAACGGTCGGCTTTGTACTGATGAAATTATGAGCTCTACATTCACTTTTGCCATGTTTATAGGTTAACAATTGTATGCGTAGAACCCGTTTATACGATTTTCTAAATAACAAACGAACGTTTTGATGTCGAAAATGTGACTAACTTTTTATTTTTTCATTTTCTATAACAAATTAAATTCATGCTACTTAGGTAACAAAAATAATAATTAACAAAGTTTTACAATGAATAGCACAATACCACAATAAATATAACAATTAATTTATTATAATTTACATTAATAAATAAAACATTTAATTAAAAGAAAAATAATAACAATAATTTATATTAGTGTTGTGTTATCTTTACTTTGTCGCTCAGAATTCAACAAAAAATTAGAACAAGTTCTATTCCTGAGCGGCGCAGCTTAGCCGCTTAGAAATGCCGCTTAGCCGCTCAGAAATGCCGCTTATTGCGTGGCCACCTTAGTAGTATTCCATATGTTTTAATTTTTTGCCGCTCATTACGTGGCCTGGGCCTTAGGCTATTCCACTCAGCCCAGTACGATTTTGCTGCGCGGCTTTTTGCCAATATTTCGTTATGGTTCGGTCTTCTGTCATTTTGCTGAGCCAATATAATTTTTGTCAAAATTGGGTCCTCATTCTGTGCCTTCGACCAGTCTTCGCTTGAATCAATTTGGGTAAGCCGCACGTCAATGATGCACTCCTTTTTTTGACATTTGTGCAGTGCTTGCACTCTACATTGAATGGCCGTCTGGACAGCGTTGTTGTGTTTTCCGTCTTTTCTATGCACAATACTAAAGTCATAGCTTTTGGTCTTTTTCGTCCGTTTGTTGCGTTCTGTGGCGCAGCAGATTTTAAACTTTTCTTTCTAGATTTGCAATTGCCCTGGAAGTGGCCGACTTTACCGCAGTTGAAGCATTTACCACGAGACTTATTCCTTTCCTCTTTTATCATTTGTGTGGTTATAATCATCAGTCTCAAGACATCGCACTTTGTTCACCTGTGGCTTCGATATGACTTTTGCGGTCTCTTGTGCTAGCGCGTATGAGATGGTTTCTACAAAAGTTGATTTTTGCATAGCACAAACAGCATATTTCACATCTTAGTCGCATATGCCCTTCAAAAATGCTTAAATCTTGAACTGATCCAGGAACGGATGATGTTCACCTGGGTAAGCCAGCTGCACCAAACGCTCAATTTCTATAGCGAAGTCTTGCAGTGTCTCGTTTGCTTTCTGCACCCTACCTCGTAGCTCAATTCTGTAGAATTCTCTTTTGTGCTCAGTTCCATACTTGCGTTGTAAAGCTGTCATTATGTCCTGATAATTATTTCTGCATACGGATGGTAAGCTTTCGAGTATCTCTGCTGCTCCTCCCTTTAAGGCTAAAATAAGCTCTATAGCTTTTTCATAATTATCCCATCTATTTTTGTTGGCCACTGTTTCAAACTGGAACTTAAAAACAATAAAAGGTGCGCTGCCGTCAAAGCTCGGACTATTTATCTTCCTAGCATACTCAGAGATAACTCTCACCGGTCCCTCTCGCTGACTCTAATTTCCACGACGTCCACTTGTTTGCTGAAGACTTGTGATATTTCTTGAAATTTCTCGTTAACCTCCGCTAAAAGCCGTTCCCCGTTTATAGTGGAGCTTTCTTGTATTGCTTCTTGAAGATTCGGGTTGTTTTCTTCCATTTTCTTCATTATCTGGTCGCTCTGCTTCTGGTTATTTTCTTCAACATCTGGTCGCTCTGCTTCTGGTTGTTTTCTTCTGTTTTCTTCATCATCTGGTCGCTCTGCTTCTGGTTATTTTCTTCTATTTTCTTCATCATAGCTGCAAACATAGAATTCAAGTCCATAATGCTGCCTGTTGATGGGACACATACTTCAATCACTTCTTTTTCTTCTATTTGTCCGAATTCGTATGTCCCAATATCAATACCACGCTGCTTGAATTCATCTATTTATCTCTTTTGTAACTCCGCTTTATTGCCCGCTGTCGGCAGATCCAACTTACTTAGCTCCATTGTTAGCTGCTCAGATTTTAGCTTATTAAATTTCATTGTGATTTTTTGATTATTTGCAATCCCACTTCTGACACCAATTCTTACGTTTATTTAAATTTATAAACGTTTATTCTATTAAGTTCTTTTATTGCAAACACAATTCATTTACTACTTTAATTAAATTACACTTTAATTAGACGATTATTTACTTATTCGCGATTAGTACAAAAATAATACGCGATGGCAACTTCACCACTGTTTTATCTGTTTTACCACAAGATCTTCACTGGTTTTCACTAAGAATGAATTCAGCCTGTATGGCCGTTGCTTTTAAATACCCAATGTTAAGGCTCTTGAATATAACCGAACTTCGTCCATTTGTTGGTAGAATATTTCTTTACTACGAATTTATTATTTTTGACACATGATGATTGTTATTTGATTCCAGAACCTTCCATTATTATTTTGAATTTATTTATATGTACATGCTGTCTATTTTTATTAGTCGTTATGTAGGTGTTTGTGTAGTTGTGTGTTGCGTTTATTTTTATTGCTTTATGTTAGTTGTTTTTGTTTTGTGATTAAGAAGTTTTTTTAAAAACTTCTGGCGTTGTAAACATATACAATAGATCATTTCGTTTTACTGTGTTGGCGACAATTTCTTTTATTTCTTTTTATGACCTAAATAAAGCATCTTCGCACCAATATGCAAAAAATGAAATACTAAATAAAAATCCGGTTCTAAGTCTTAGATTTCAAAATGGGGAACCTAGTTCAATATATTTATCTAATGGATATTTTAGCATCAAAGATCCCGAAAACATTTGTTGCATAAATAATGAAGTATTCTTAAAGATTATCAAAGTTAGAAGCTAAAACATTTTTAAATGTTAGAAATTTCTTTGACTATCCAATGGAATCATTGCATATAAATATAGCAATGGTAAACGAAGACGACGAATCAGTAGACAGATTATACCGTTTTGATGATATAACGGCTAAGATTGTAAGCTTCCATTTAAAAGGGCCTTTGTTTTAGTTCCACAACTGCATACTTACTCTGAAAGCAATTAAAAGTAAAATCTTTTTTATACATTTTGTATCAATTTGCGTGTACATACACAAACTATATTCCTTATTTCAGATACGCCCTTGAAACAAATTGGATTCTATTGGAAAAGTAATTTCAGGGCAAATTTTAAGCCCTACCATAGTGTTACGTTTATTTAAACTTATAAACGTTTATTGAGTTCTTTTATTGCAAATTGAAAAGACACAATTTAATTACTACTTTAATTAAATTACACTTTTATTTGACGACTATTTACTTATTCGCGATTAGTCCCAATTCGCACGATGCAAGTATTTAAGCTGAGCTGATTAGGTTGTAGGCAACGGGGTGAGGTAAAATTAAAAGAGTACAGACTTGCTTGTACTTGCAATTCGTTTTGCTTCCATATTCGTAATTTCAAAAAACACAGATGTGTGTGTGTAAATTCATGCAAAAATCGGAACAATTTAAGCAATAAGACTTGTACTGTGCGAACGCCAATTAAAGTTCAAAGAAGAAAATGAAAATAAGCAGTCTTAATTTCTTGCATCGTGCGAATTGGGACTTAACAGGTAAAAGCAGTTCTAAAACAACTACAACAATGTATTTTATTTTTGTAAAATATGTTTTCAGATGTCAAAATCAACTAACGCTGCACATAGGGACAAATAACCGAATTAAGACGACAAAAATGAAATTTCTTATTTCTTTAAATGTAACCACTATTGCCCTTATATGTTCTTTGGATAATTTTTGGCATATAGCTTTGAAAATTATATGCAAACCATCAAAAGGAGCATAAGAATGTAAAAATTTGTATGCCAACAAAATTGCAATACATATTGTTATGTTTATTTAAACTTATAAACGTTTATTTTATTGAGTTGTTTTATTGCAAAATCAATAAATACAATTTATTTACTACTTTAATTAAATTACACTTTAATTAGATTATTATTTACTTATTCGAGATTAGTACAAAAATAATACGCGATGGTAACTTCACAACTGTTTTATCTGTTTTACGACAAGATCTTCACTGGTTTTCATTAAGAATGAATTCAGCCTGTATGGCCGTTGCTTTTAAATACCCAATGTTAAGGCTCTTGAATATACCAGAACTTCCTCCATCTGTTGGTAGAATATTTCTTTACTACGTATTTATTATTTGAGACACATGATGATTGTTATTTGATTCCAGAACCTTTCATTATTATTTTGAATTTATTTATACATGCTGTCTATTTTTATTAGTCGTTATGTACGTGTTTGCGTAGTTGTGTGTTGCGTTTATTTTTATTGCTTTATGTTAGTTGTTTTAGTTTTGTGATTAAGAAGTTTTTGTAGAAACGTCTGGCGTTGTAAACATACACAATAGGTCATTTCGTTTTACTTTGTTGGCAGCATCTTCGCAACACTGCCGCCCACTTAAGCCTTTTCGTCCCGAATAGGCTTAACATTACCTTTGCCATATTTGGCGAGCCGTTCCAGGTGAACAACTTTCATTTTTGACCTCGGATTATGGTATCTCTGTATCCGGCAAACCACATCATTCAATTTCTTGATCACCTTGTATGGTCCCTCCCAGTGAGTTTGCTTTGGTATATGCTCATCCCAATCCTTCTGGTGTAAACTGACCACTTTTCTGAGATATTCCTCTAGGGTACGATCAAATCTTTCTACCATGCCATCAGACTGTGGATGAAGCGGTGTCGTTCTCGTCTTTTTGATACCATATACGTCACACATCTCTATGAATATGGCCGATTCAAAATTTCGTCCCTGGTCTGAACGCAATTCTAGTGGAACGTCCACTACTGTTTTGGACTCTTGGTTTGGAATAGCATACACTTCAGGCCATTTGCTAAAATAATCTATAACCACTAGTACATATCGGTTTCCAGCATTACTAACAGGGAATGGATCTGCTATATCAACAGCTATCCGCCCGAAGGGGGCACCTGTGTTGTATTGCTGAAGCTTGCAACGACTCTTCTTGTAGGACCCTTGGCCGCAATGCACTGTTCGCAATTTGGTATCCAATCGACAGTCTACCCAGCAAAATCGTTGCTTTATCTTTTCCAGCGTTTTTGTTATCCTCATATGACCCCCGCTGGAATCATTATGAAACTGCTTCATTACCTCACTTCTTTTAGAACTTGGCACGACATTAAGGTCTGTTGTGGTTTTGCCATCTGTGCTTTCCCAAGATCGGTATAAGCAGCCATCTACCACTTTAAGGCTATTCCACTCAGCCCAGTACGATTTTGCTAGGCGGCTTTTTGCCGATATTTCGTTATGGTTCGGTCTTCTGTCATTTTGCTGAGCCAATATAATTTTTGTCAAAATTGGGTCCTCATTCTGTGCCTTCGACCAGTCTTCGCTTGAACCAATTTGGGTAAGCCGCACGTCAATGATGCACACCTTTTTTTCGACATTTGTGCAGTGCGTGCACTCTACATTGTACGGCCGTCTGCAAAGCGTTGTTGTGTTTTCCGTCTTTTCTATGCACAATACTAAAGTCATAGCTTTTGGTCTTTTTCGTCCGTTTATTGTCCTTCTGTGGCGCAGCAGATTTTAAACTTTTCTATCTAGATTTGCAATTGCGCTGGAAGTGGCCGACTTTACCGCAGTTGAAGCATTTACCACGAGACTTATTCCTTTCCTCTTTTATCATTTGTGTGGTTATAATCATCAGTCTCAAGACATCGCACTTTGTACACCTGTGGCTTCGATATGACTTTTACGGTCTCTTGTGCTAGCGCGTATGAGATGGTTTCTGCAAAAGTTGATTTTTGCATAGCACAAACAGCATATTTCACATCTTAGTCGCATATGCCCTTCAGGGCAGGAACGGATGATGTTCACCTGGGTAAGCCAGCTGCACCAAACGTTCAATTTCTATAGCGAAGTCTTGCAGTGTCTCGTTTGCTTTCTGCACCCTACCTCGTAGCTCAATTCTGTAGAATTCTCTTTTGTGCTCAGTTCCGTACTTGCGTTGTAAAGCTGCCATTATGTCCTGATAATTATTTCTGCATACGGATGGTAAGCTTTCGAGTATCTCTGCTGCTCCTCCCTTTAAGGCTAAAATAAGCTCTATAGCTTTTTCATAATTATCCCATCTATTTTTGTTGGCCACTGTTTCAAACTGGAATTTAAAAACAATAAAAGGTGCGCTGCCGTCAAAGCTGGGATTATTTATCTTCCCAGCATGCTCAGAGATAACTCTCACCGGTCCCTCTCGCTGACTCTAATTTTCACGACGTCCACTCGTTTGCTGAAGACTTGTGATATTTCTTGAAATTTCTCGTTAACCTCCGCTAAAAGCCGTTCCCCGTTTATAGTGGAGCTTTTTAGTATTGCTTCTTGAAGCTTCGGGTTATTTTCTTCCATTTTCTTTATTTGGTTGTCCCGCTTCTGGTTATTTTCTTTTATTTTCTTCATTATCTGTTCGCTCTGCTTCTGGTTATTTTCTTCTATTTTCTTCATCATCTGGTCGCTCTGCTTCTGGTTGTTTTCTTCTATTTTCTTCATCATCTGGTCGCTCTGCTTCTGGTTATTTTCTTCTATTTTCTTCATCATAGCTGCAAACATAGAATTCAAGTCCATAATGCTGCCTGTTGATGGGACACATACTTCAATCACTTCTTTTTCTTCTATTTGTCCGAATTCGTATGTCTCAATATCAATACCACACTGCTTGAATTCATCTATTAATCTCTTTTGTAACTCCGCTTTGTTGCCCGCTGTCGGCAGATCCAACTTACTTAGCTCCATTGTTAGCTGCTCAAATTTTAGCTTATTAAATTTCATTGTGATTTTTTGATTATTTGCAATCCCACTTCTGACACCAATTCTTACGTTTATTTAAATTTATAAACGTTTATTTTATTAAGTTCTTCTATTGCAATATAAATAAACACAATTCATTTACTACTTTAATTAAATTACACTTTAACCAGACGATTATTTACTTATTCGCGATTAGTACAAAAATAATACGCGATGGCAACTTCACCACTGTTTTATCTGTTTTACCACAAGATCTTCACAGGTTTTCACTAAGAATGAATTAAGCCTGTATGGCCGTTGCTTTTAAATACTCAATGTTAAGGCTCTTGAATATAACAGAACTTCGTCCATTTGTTGGTAGAATATTTCTTTACTACGAATTTATTATTTTTGACACATGATGATTGTTATTTGATTCCAGAACCTTCCATTATTATTTTGAATTTATTTATATGTACATGCTGTCTATTTTTATTAGTCGTTATGTAGGTGTTTGTGTAGTTGTGTGTTGCGTTTATTTTTATTGCTTTATGTTAGTTGTTTTTGTTTTCTGACTAAGAAGTTTTTTAAAAACTTCTGGCGTTGTAAACATATGCAATAGATCATTTCGTTTTACTCCTAAATAAAGCATCTTCGCACCAATATGCAAAAAATGAAATACTAAATAAAAATCCGGTTCTAAGTCTTAGATTTCAAAATGGGGAACCAAGTTCAATATATTTATCTAATGGATATTTTAGCATCAAAGATCCCGAAAACATTTGTTGCATAAATAATGAAGTGTTCTTAAAGATTATCAAAGTTAAAAGCTAAAACATTTTTAAATGTTAGAAATTTCTTTGACTATCCAATGGAATCATTGCATATAAATATAGCAATGGTAAACGAAGACGACAAATCAGTAGACAGATTATACCGTTTTGACGATATAACGGCTAAGATTGTAAGCTTCCATTTAAAAGGGCCTTTGTTTTAGTTCCACAACTGCATACTTACTCTGAAAGCAATTAAAAGTAAAATCTTTTATATACATTTTGTATCAATTTGCGTGTACATACACACACTATATTCCTTATTTCAAATACGCACTTGAAACAAATTGGATTCTATTGGAAAAGTAATTTCAGTGCAAATTTTAAGCCCTACCACATTGTTACGTTTATTTAAACTTATAAACGTTTAATGAGTTCTTTTATTGCAAATTGAAAAGACACAATTTAATTACTACTTTAATTAAATTACACTTTAATTTGACGATTATTTACTTATTCGCGATTAGTCCCAATTCGCACGATGCAAGTATTTAAGCTGATCTGATTAGGTTGTAGGCAACGGGTTGAGGTAAAATTAAATGAGTACAGACTTGCTTGTACTTGCAATTCGTTTTGCTTCCATATTCGTAATATCTAAAAACACAGATGTGTGTGTGTACATTCATGCAAAAATCTGAACAATTTAAGCAATAAGACTTGTACTGTGCGAACGCCATTAAAAGTTCAAAGAAGAAAATGAAAATAAGCAGTCTTATTTTCTTGCATCGTGCGAATTGGGACTTAACAGGTAAAAGCAGTTCTAAAACAACTACAACAATGTATTTTATTTTTGTAAAATATGTTTTCAGATGTCAAAATCAACTAACGCTCCACATAGGGACAAATAACCGAATTACGACGCCAAAAATGGAATTTCTTATTTTTTTAAATGTAACCACTATTGCCCTTATATGTTCTTTTTCCTAGCACTCAGTAAACTTATAAGTATTTATTTTGTAACGCATCACATAAGTCTTTCCGTGCAAAGTATGTAAAGCATTGCTTTAGTATTTTTATTTTTTTAGTACCTATTAATAGTACACTTAACATTATATACGTATATTTTTACATAGGCATCCTCTTAATGACTGTCGCTATTTAAAGTTACTTTCTTTTATGTAATTTTCTTCCAAATAGTATAATTAGTAAAATTTTGAAAAAATTTATCATAAGGACTAAACATATATTTCTTGTCTTAAAATAATGTTTGGAATTAAAGCTAGTCATAATCTTTTGTTTTGGTAAATACATATTTTTATTATAATATTTATCCCATGTATGATGATAAGTAACTAAGTTACTAAACTAGCCCGTAAAACAGATAATAACACTTTGCACGCACGTACAGACTAATGTAATGCTTAGAAAAATAAATACATATTGTTTGATTGCGCAATACCATATAGAACAAATTAAGTGCAATATTGGTTACATTTAAAAAAATTCCATTCATAATTCGGTTATTTGTTCCAATGTGTGCTTTAGAAAAAAAAAAATTATTGTTATTATTATTTTCAATCATTTCACAAAACTTACATGCGATGAAGAAAAATACGTATAGAAGCCGTTATGGATGCCATTTCGCGGATAAGGAGCAGTAAGGGGATAAAATCTAGCTTCATAATAAATTTTTACACACTTTTTTGTTCTATGGAAGTTTTAAACACATACACAAATTTCCCCGACACATGATATTACAAAAAAAAATTCCTATGAAAATAAAAAGTGTAAGCAAAATTTGACACCTGAAAACGTAAACAAAAAATATCACCTGATCTACTAACACTACCTGTTAAATTAATATGCCTTGGTTAGGCTCTTGAATATACCAGAACTTCCTCCATCTGTTGGTAAAATATTTCTTTACTTCGCATTTATCATTTGAGACACATCATGATTGTTATTTGATTCCAGAACCTTCGATTATAATTTTGAATTTATTTATACATGCTGTCTATTTTTATTAGTCGTTATGTAGGTGTTTGTGTAGTTGTGTGTTGCGTTTATTTTTATTGCTTAATGTTAGTTGTTTTTGTTTTGTGATTAAGAAGTTTTTGTAGAAACTTCTGGCTTTGTAAACAGATACAATAGGTCATTTCGTTTTACTTTGTCGGTGACAATTATTTTTATTTCTTTTTATGACCTAAATAAAGCATCTTCATAACAATATGTTATAAATACGCGGCAAGCCAGTATATTAGTTAAGGCATTACATGCGTATGCAAAAATGTTTTTATAGTTAGCAACATATTTTAATAAAGTCCTTAAAATAAAAAAATCTGTAAAGAAAATATATATTTTTTATTATGTTTAAGTTGTTTCTATTTGTCTTAAATTTTTTCATTGATTTCAATTTGCATTAATTTTGCTTAACAGTATTAAAGAGTAAAAATTGATTATCAATTGCCAAATAAGTGGTAGTTACCTGTATTACTAGTAGCTCATTATTCTTGCTTTAAAAGTAATGCAGTGTGCAAGGAGCTGACATTATTAGCAACTCCTTATTTTGACATCAAAAGTAATGCATTGGCAGGGGTAGGTCATTACTAGTAATGCAAAAGTCAACGAACTGCTTTTACCAGTTTTTTCTGGGTACATTTTAATTTCGTTGCATATTATAAACATCATTGTTTATATTTGGACAACAAATAGAAGCTCTATCCAGGTTTCCACAACCTTTTACTCCCATGTGTCCTTCATATAATAAATTTAACATCTTTTTTTTGCAAAAAACGTTTGTTCTTGAAGATAACACCATTTATAATATTTACCTTGAATTGAATGATATTCGCGGACTCGAATATCTATTTCCGTATTTTTTCAAGCCATAAATTTCTTTTAAAATCGATAAGATTTAAAACACTTCATCGTTCTTACTTTGTTTCTTCTAAAGCTTTACTTGGTATTGAAACTTCACTAACTAAGGCATTGCAATCGTAGCTCTTGACAAAGTATCTGCTATGAATAGGTCTTTACCTAGATTATAAACAACGTAACATAAACCTCTGAAGGCGTGTTGGTATGTTATATAATAGTTTTTAAGCAACGGTACATGCTCTGCTTATACAGTGACACTTCTTGGTGAAAACGTGTCCGCACCAATTTGATCGTAGTTGACAAGACTATTTTTTCGAGATGCAGATGCATATGCTATTGAATTTCTTATATTGCAAATTTTGAAGTGTCGGTATTTTTGTGATAAGCGTTTTAAAATTATCAAATTCTTTTTGCTGCTCCTCTTTCCAACACCAAAACGAGTTGTCTTTTGCTCCCAGATTATCTACGAATGATCGTAAACAATTGATCATTCCAAGGAACCCTTAAAGCTCTTTTTTATATTTAGGGACTGGCAAACATTTTAATCCATGTTCTTTTCTCGTCTTGGTCGCATGCCTTATTAATTGAAAAAGTGACTGCAAGCTATCCATGTAAATTTTTAATTCTGAAATGTCTTTAAACATTTCTACCATTTCGAAATGTCTGTAGCCGAAGGTGAACGTAAAAACCGATACCCGCCAACCAGGGTCTTGAACGTATATAAGAATTCTTCATCAAGCTAGATCAGCAAAAACCCAGGTTTTGCGTCCAAGAAGCTAGAAATTTCAATTTACTCTTTCGCGTTTTACATTTGTCTATTGCTGTAAAACCGAAACTACTATTGTTTTATTACTAAGACTTCATTTTCCATATTTGCTGTTTAAACCAACGAGTTTACCAAATCAGAAGATTCTTTTACGTCTTTAAGAAAATTTAATTTTATTAGTATTTTTGTTTAATTTTTCAAAGGCTGTTTAAGACTAAAAGGTATACGATGCCGTAGATCTATTACAGATTAAATAGTTTCAGTTATTTTGTAAATGGCATTTGCCCTTAAGTTGACGTGATTCATTAAACAAATCAGAATATATTTCTAAAATTTTTTCACAACCAATTGTTTTTACTGAATTTATTTTAAATGCTAATTCTAAGCCTCTAACATTATTATAATTCATATTTACAACGTAAAAAGCAGTATAATATACAATATTTTAATATATAGTTTCTATTTGGATTTTACCTAAAACAGGTAGCCTTTTGCTAACAAATGTAGTTACATTATAAAAAACCTCGCTGTTTTCCATTTTATTACCTTGAATCTTAAAAGTTCTTGGTGAGTTGGCTTGATCTCCCGTGTCGACTTGACTTGAGATGTATTTGCTTTTTGTTTTAAGATCGACGTTCCATATACTTAAATTATTCTGCCGTTCTTTGACCGAACTAGCAATGTTTATGTTTTTGATCACACTTTTTACATTCTGCAATTTGTTATAATTAGTTGTGTATATGTCGCTTTTCTATTGCCATTTCAATACTCTTTGATAATATAAATGCTCTTCGTCATTTAATACTTTCTTCACTTAAAAAGTGTTCTCCTCTATTTTTGTATTTATCAGAGAAGCCGCACGTAAATATGTTAAACTTTAGCAAGCTCTCCTGCAAGATTCCACACTCGTATGTATTGCTTAAATTGTCAAGCACAGTAGCATACTGGACTATTGTTCGTTCCATCATTTGTTGACGCTTAAAAAATGTGTGTCTTTCTATGACAAAATTTAATTTTGGCATAAGGTGTAACTCAAACCTCATCAACAGATCCTTATCGATGTTGATGTTATGCGAAGTAAAGATCTCCATTTAAGCAGCATGATGCAGCATCAAGATTGGTTGCTAACAAATAAATTTTATACTGTTAATTCCATTTTTTCCATTCTTCAACAATATTCAAAGATTTTGTGTTGAAAATCATCATTGTGACTGAAAAGGAATTCACGTCCATGTTTTTCATTGTTTTTTGTAGCATGCTTCAGAATGGACTCATATACCACTATCTACTATTCCAACATTTGTGCCAACGTCTGGGTAACGCACCAGCGATAGCCATTTAGGTTAACGTAAGGAATCAGCGATAGCCATTATTATTATAATTGAGTTAAACACCCTTTAAGTAAAATATGTTGAACCAGTCTTTTTTATACCTACCAATGTTGCGATCCTTGCCTAAAATAAATTATGGTTTTACAATCTTTATTTTTAATAATTTTTAATATTGAAGTTAATATCGTGGATTTTAAATTAATAACAATATTTTTTATTTGAAAGTAAAATAGAGATTGTAAAATGGTTTTAAAAATTTCTGGGACAAATAAAATGTTTTCAAGGCAAAGTTTAAATTATAATTCATTCAATAATTGTTTTTTGTGTTGCATGTTTTTTTTTATTAAGCTATCGACAAGTAGTTTCATCATTTTAATTTTTGCATAGTCTGTTGCACAGATTGTTTAGGTGCTAAAATGATTTATTTTTAAACATAATAGTTTAGCTTTTGGGATATTGAATTCATACACAGGAACGTTTGGCGCGCACATATGAACATACATTTTCTAATGGATCCTGATTGAATCGGCTGGTTAAAATGGAAATTAAGTTAGAGATTTCTTATAGCATTGGCTTTAGGATGATATACCTCGTTGTTTGTATTACACCGCTGATACAAAATATTTTACTATTGCTATATTTAATTTGATTCATATGTATAAATAGCTCCTGAAGTACTTCCCCAGTTTTGTTATTAAGCTTCAAGCCCTAAGGTGTTTTTCCAATTTACTCTGAAGGAAAGTGTCTATTACACAAAAATAATAAAGGAGAACTTTCAATAAATTCGTTTTTTAAGTTGTACTTTTTGATCCGTTCTTCAAACAATGGTACACTTGGATTTGTAAAACGGAAGAGTTTTATGTAATAAAAAAGTTTATTGCCTACACTGCTCGCTACTTTATTTTTGACACCGCTATTTTTCTTCATTTCCTATTTTCATTTTTGTTATCCATGATGAAAAGACGATGTACTTTTATATTAATTTTATCAATGCAATTCGTTATACTTATGTATGTATTTTACTTCAGCTTTAATAATGAAATGTTTTATAAAACTCATACGAAAGTGGAATAAAGTTTAACATTTTTTAATTTACATACATACCTATGTAGTTGCCAATCTAAGTCGAATTTGTTTCTATGCTAGTACAATTCTAGGATTTGTTAGGCCTTTTCTTATTAAAAAAAAAATAAAAATTATAAATTAGAAGAGGGTCATTGTTTGCTTTGTAGGTTATTGAGGTTACCTCCAGTAAAATTTGACATGAAGAAAACTTAAAGCTGAAAAAAATTTTCTCTCCTTTATTAAATTTTTTCTTTATAAAATATCTGAATTAATTAAATTTAAATTTGCACAGAAGTCTTTTACTTATGTGGACATCCTAAATTCGATACCAAAATATAGTATGTATAGAATTTTGCTACCGCAACACTGTCGATCAATTTAGTTTAAACATAAAATGCGTTCACATTATAAAACGAGTACGAAAATCCCAGCAAACACAATACAATACAAAACAATCATTGAAGTACGATTACGGTTAATTGAAAACATCAATTAATTTGTATTTTATTTTTTGCCACTAAATTATTTTATTAAAATTACAGAATACAATTGAAACACATCAAAAGTTAAAAGAAAACAATAAAGAAGAAGCAATTGATAGCTATCAAAGTATTCAACGTACGTCAAAAGTTAAAAGTTGACCAACATTCGTACTTTGCGTTGACGGACACGTATTGATTGTGACAACGCTCATAAGAAAACGTGTACTTTAACTCACTTGTCAGTTAAATACGTCAAAGTTTAACGTATGACGGATTCTATGTGCCCCGGCCTTGATATCAAATACTACCACAAATGACTAACTAGATAAGACACGAAAAATTCAGTGTGGCCAGATTCCAGCTATAGTTAGAGAGGGGTGTAATGTATTGCAATGTTACGGAGAAGTTTTGTTATCTACTGTACAATTGCAATTATGACTCTCCCTTTCGGAGTCGATTATGCAATCAAGTATTAGAAAAACTCTTTTTAATATTGGTCTAACAAGACATTCGCTTATTACCTAAGAACAAGTTCAGTTGTGTTTTTATTTAAACAAAGTGTGAGACATAACAAAATTTGGCGACGAGAAAAAATGCGAAAGTAACTGTAAAAAAAAAAAGTAAATTATAAAATTCCTTTAGAATTATTTTAATAGGATACATACATTTATGTATGGCTAAGAATAACGGTTCAGAAGCTAAGGGAAAAGTTGAACAAAAAATTATTGTCAACAGGCAAAAGATGATTGGACATATGGATCCCTTCCTTATAGGAAATGATTTTACGGAATACGAGATGCGGCTTCAACAATTTTTTATTGTAAATGATGTTCCGGATGATAAAAAGGTGGCATACTTTATTACGTACATTGGAGCAGATGCATATTCCATTTTACGGAAACTTTTTTCTCCAGAGGATCCGAGCAGAAAAGGTTATAAGGACCTAGCTGATGCCTTGAAAAGATATTTTGAGCCGTCTGTAAATGAAATTGCGGAGTCCTATAAGTTCAGTAGGGCCGAACAAGGGTCGAAATCAATACGTGAATTTATTGTGGAACTAAAATCTCTGGCTCAGAAATGCAATTTCGAAAATTTTTTGGACCGAGCTTTGCGTGATAAATTTGTGTGTGGCGTAAAAGATAATCAGCTGAGGTCAAAATTTCTAAAGGAATCTAAATTGACATTTAAGAGCGCGTGTGAAATAGCATTGAATTGGGAAATGGCTGAAGGAGAAACAAAAGAAATAAGCGCCAAGAAAGATTATTATAACACTTTTGCTGTGAATCAACATTATACTCGTAGCAATTTCAAACCTCGTACTCAAAGTAAAAAATATGCAAATAAACCCTGTCACAGGTGTGGTAAAGTAGGCCACGATGCAGACCTCTGTGTGTGTAAAAGTTGGATTTGTTTCAAGTGTCATAAAAAAGGTCACACAGCAAGGAATTGTAGGCAATGGAAAAATATAGAGAGGAACGAGAGCAAAGTAAAGTGTGTAGAAGAAATGGTGGGAGCAATCAGCTTGAATAATGTTCACAGTAAAGATGAGGAAGATAACAATATCTGTAGTTTTGCTGCTGATGATGCCGAATGTGTTAAGCTGTTCTTAAATGAAGTATTGCTGGAGTTGGAGGTTGACACGGGAGCTTGCGTTACTGTTATTTCTAAGGCTAAGTATATTATGTATTTTTCTAAAACTGAACTAAGTCCTGTGAATAAGAATTTTTTTCGGTAACTGGTAGTCAACTAAAATGTATCGGTAAAATTAATGTAAGTGTTAGTAAGGTGGATAAGGAAGATAAACAAATTTTAGAAATATTTGTGCTTGAGTCGGAAAGAGATTTTAAACCGCTTATTGGGCGCAGTTGGTTAAATGTATTATACCCAAATTGGAGGAAAATATTTAGCAATATTATAAAAAATATAGCGGAAACTTATCTAAAGGGACTGTTAAAGGAAATGGAAATTAAATTTCCACGAATTTTTTGTAAAGATGGGAGCCAATGCATTGAAAAATATACGGCGGAGATTGTTTTAAAACCCGGCAGCGTACCGATTTTTAAAAAGGCATATGATGTTCCATTTAAATTAAGACCTCAGGTGGAACAGGAATTGGAACGTTTAGTTCAAGATGGAAAATTAGTTCCTGTAAAGTTTAGTAAGTTTGCATCACCAATAGTGATTGCTTCAAAACCTGGTAATAATATTAGAATTTGTATTGATTGTAAAGTTACGATAAATCGATTTATAGAAACAGAGCACTATCCTCTACCACGTATAGATGATATTTTTGCAAATTTGTCTAACTCAAACTATTTTTGCGTGATTGATTTATCAGGGGCATACCAACAATTAAAGCTTTCAGAATCATCTAGAGAGTACGTAACGATTAACACACATAAGTTGCAAGTGCGCCGGCAATATTTCAGTCCGTAATGGATCAAATCCTATTAGGGATAGCTGGTACATCGTGTTATTTAGATGACATTTTAATCGGAGGCTTTGATTTACAGGAAACAAAAAACAGATTGTTTCTTGTTTTAGACAGGCTAAAGCAATTCAATATTAAAATTAATTTATCCAAATGTAAATTTTTTGAAAAGGAAATAAATTATTTGGGACATACTATTTCTCAAAATGGATTAAGGCCAAATACTGAAAAAGTTAAAGCAATTATAAATGCTCCTAGACCTAAAAATTTAACTGAGCTACAATCTTACTTAGGTATGTTAAATTATTATAGTATTTAGTTTCATTCCAAATTTGTCTTCTGAACTAGGTGAATTATATAAATTGCTCAGAAAAAATATTAAATTTGTATAGACAGAAGGTGCTCAGAATTGCTTTGCAAACTCGAAAAAATTATTGCTTAACAACAATTTACTTGAATTATACGACCCAAACAAACCAATTATAATTACTACGGATGCCAGTCCGTATGGTGTAGGAGCTGTTCTGGCTCATTTAGTAAATGGGGTAGAAAAACCGGTTTTGTTTGCGTCCAGTACTTTAAGCCCATCAGAAAAAAATTACTCACAAATTCATCGTGAGGCACTAGCTGTCATGTTTGGAATTAAAAAATTTCATAAATATATATACGGACACAAATTTACGCTATGTAGTGATAATGAAGCTCTGAAGGAAATTTTTAACCCAAATAGAGATACATCAAGCATAACAGCATCAAGACTGCAAAGGTGGGCAGTAATGTTATCTATTTACGAATATGAATTCAAATATCGCCCAGCAAATAAAAATGCGCCAGCTGATGCGATGTCACGTTTGCCCTTAGAAAAGAATACAGAAATAGAAACAATTAGTAATTTATCAAATATGGTTGAGTTACCTTTAAGTTTGGACCAAGTAAGAGATCATACTAAACACAATGCTGTTTTAAAAAAGGTTGTAAGTTACATTAAGAATGGGTGGCCATTGCATGTACCAGATTATTTGAAAACCTGGTACAGATTTCGAAAATGTTTATCCACAGACGATAATTGTCTATATTATAGAGATAGATTAGTTATACCTAATATATTACAGAGCAAAGTTTTGGAAATCCTACATGAAAATCATGATGGTGTGGTACGTCTAAAAATGCTAGCTCGTAGTTCAGTTTGGTGGCCGGGAATTGATAAAAGTATTGAAAATTACATTTCAAGATGTTTCTCATGTCAATCCACACAAGCAGTACCCAAAGAAAAAGTTATTAGTAAATGGCCATTAACGGTCGCACCTTTTGAAAGAGTCCACTTAGATCTTTTTTATTTCGAGTCAAAAACATTTCTAATTTACATTGACTCATTCAGTAAGTTTATAGACGCTAAACTTCTAATTAAGTCGGACGCAATAAATTTATGCAACAGCTTGTATTCCATATTTAAAATATTCGGTTACCCTAAAGAAATAGTGACTGATAATGGTCCACCATTTGCATCATTTTATTTTGAAGAATTTGCAAGAAAATTAAACATTTCATTAAAAAAATCTCCTCCGTATCACCCACAAAGCAATGGATTGGCTGAACGTGGTGTTCAAACTATAAAAAAATCTCTAAAGAAATATCTTGCTGACCAAAAACTAACATCTCTGCCGATTCAAACAAAATTAGATAAGGTTCTTATGTGTTACAACAATACACCTTGCACTTCCACAAATAAATGTCCTACAGGCTTAATTTTTTCATTTACGCCGAAAACGACACTAAATTTATGTATAAATCAACAAAACATTGATTTTCAAACTGACAATAAAACAAATAGAGTCATCAACAAAAAAGAGCGGAAGAAGAATAAGGAAAATAATTTTAAAATAGGTGATAAAGTTTTGTATAGGAATCACCAAAAAGATTTTATTAAATGGATTCCCTGCACTATTTTCAAACAAATCAGTCCTTATACTTATTTAATAAACGTTTATAATTCAATAAAATTTGTTCATAAAAATCAATTGAGGTTTTCAAAATTATCAGATAAGTATCACCCGCTACTAAGTAATGAAGTAAAAAAAGAACACAAAATTAAGTTAAAAAACAATAAAAGGATATGTAGGAAAAGTGTTCCGTGGGAGTCCATACCGTTACGGAAATCAAGCCGTTTAAAAAGAAAACCTGCTAGGCTTCAATATAAGGTATAAACACAAAAAATAAGTAACTATTATTGCTACTGCAATTATAAAGTACATATATTGAATTCTATACTTATATTTACATATTAAAGAATATTGTTACTATTATGTACTGCAATTATACGAAACTTTATTTTTTAAAAAATTATGAATTATAACTAACTATAATTTTAAGGCAACTAGAAAACTAAGAAAAAAATCTTAATTGTAAAACTGAAATAAAAAGGGGAAAATGTAATGTATTGCAATGTTACGGAGAAGTTTTGTTATCTACTGTACAATTGCAATTATGACTCTCCCTTTCGGAGTCGATTATGCAATCAAGTATTAGAAAAACTCTTTTTAATATTGCTCTAACAAGACATTCGCTTATTACCTAAGAACAAGTTCAGTTGTGTTTTTATTTAAACAAACTGTGAGACATAACAAGGGCTAGTAATAGTACTTGCATAATTAATATTACTACCTCTTTCTAGTTATAGGTGGAATTTGATATTTCATTTATTTACATATACTACGTTTATACGTACCCTATTTGCAAATAAAAATTCTTTCTAATTATTTAACTCACTGTTTATACGGCAAGAATATTTTTGACATCTTAGTGGTACCGGATAGCAATTTTATTTTAGCTGTTAAAACGTCGACAACTTTAAATTTAAACCCGCCGAATTACTTTTCGCTCAATTTTTTTTATATTTAAAAATAATTTATAAACAATTTTTTGTTTTCAAACAATTGCAAAACACTTAAACAGAAAAAAATGTGGCAGCACTTTACACCTTATTTGCAAATTGTGTAGGTAATCAAGAATTGTTTTTGTGAGTAAGCTATCCTCAAATAAAAATTCATTTCATCGTTTATGCGGCAAAATTTTCTATTCACAATTTTCTTATTTAGGAATAAGGCGTCCGTATAAACGTAGTAATAGAAATTTTGGTGCAGATGTAAAATAAAAATTAGTTTTGAGCCAAATAAATGACATTACTTAAAATAGAATGAGTGAAGTAAAATTGCGTTTGTGTGGGAAAAATTCTGTGCGAAAAATAAGCACTGAAATTCAGCAATACTGGAATTGGAGACCTAGAATAGCTGAAAATAAAACATAAAATATTACTTTCTTTAAATTACAAATTATTTCTCTATTTTTATTATGTAAATTACAAATACAAACTGTAAAAATTATTCAATAATAACTATTACAATAATCAATATTTAAAAATAATAATTAAAGTTTATTTTTAATTAAAATTATTGTTTTTAGTTGAATTGTATTGTTGTTTTTATCGTCTTTTAACTGTAACTGATCGTCGTTACTTTTAGCGTTTTCAGTATTCCCTTTTTTTGCAAAAAATCTTCCAAGTTGATTAGGAGGTAAGGCCAAAGGATTTGAATTACTTTTTCTAGTGCTACTCTTTCGAGCAGTTCTAACACTTGCCGACGTGGCATTTATTGCCGAAGCTGCTTTCATTTGTTGCTCAGGCTTTAAATGGCCGTTGAACTGAATTGATCGTAATTTTTGGAAGCGCTTAAAGGAGTAACCTGATTTTTATCATTTTCCGAAATAATTTGCGGTTGTGTTTCTCTTGTTGCTTCTGTTCACCATCGGCAATAAGTTTAATTGGTTTAAGCACAATCTGAAAATTTTCAATAGAATTATTGTTAGTATCAAATAGTTTTTGTTATATTAATGCTGATTTTTTAGTCATTTTTAGAAGCATTATACTATCCTTAACACCTAAGCGCTTAGTTTTGGTTTCCTTAATATTGTATTTTAATTCGTCAGATTAAAATTTTGTAATATGACTAGCAGTACCCACGACTTCGTCCATGTATCATTTCTGATTTTCTTAAAATTAAAACATGGAAAAATTTGTTTGTGAACATTTGTTGTAAAGTTCGGTAACCAGAGTTAAAAACTAAACTAAAAAAATATTTATTATATGTATAAATAGATATAGAATTTTTCGTACTTTTATGTTTCTCTGTTTTCTTTAGGAAACGGCATATTTTTATAAAATAAAAAGTATTCTATATTCGAACCAAGGTTCTAATGGAACTCCTTAGAAAAATTTATTCAAATCCATCTAGCAGTTTTTACGTAATGGAAACACAGACAGACAGACAAAAATTCCAAAAATAGGTGTTTTGTATTCCATTTCGATTACTATTTATACCAACACTAAAATTTTTAAAAAATATATTATTTACAGAAATGAAAACGTTACTATTTTGTTACATTAATTAATATTTTACAAGTTTTTACTATTTTTTTCTCATGCATTTGTAAGGCTATTTTCTAATTTATCTTTATGTTAATGCTTTTTTCGCCAAGATTTTTTTACTTCTTATGGGATTTGTTATACATACTATTTCATCCGAACTCATGGTTGCTTGAATTATTGCTTGTCGTTGCCCCGGTATTTGTCCGTAACCTTTTTAACCCTATTCTAGAAGTTCAGCATGTACAGCAATACGAACTCATATTTGCATGAATGTCGTTACTCCGGCATTTGTCCATAACCTTTTAAACCTTCTTTTAAAGGTTCAGCAAGAGTACATTGTGCGGGCATCTTTCCAGATTTTCTTATTCCATATATATATATATATATATATATATATATATATATATATATATATGTGTATACGTTGCTTTCACCGTATTTGGATATTCTTTTTTCGCTTAGAAAATATAATAATACGCTTTCCTAAAAGTCACAAGTGACCTGCTTAGTTATCTGTGCTACTACTCGTTAATACATCCATTAGAAATTAACTTATTGCAGCCGAAGTGGTACTTGCTGATCAAGATAAGGGCTTAGCGGTGAAAAAAATTCTCTTTCCGATATGTTTTTATAACAAAATCTAAATTTGACTAGCTGAAAAGTTCAACACACCCTTAAAACAGAAATTTATTTTTTTTTTCGTTTATATGGCGTTCACACTTATCTGTTTAAACAAGTTTTAAGGGCCAGGATTGACTATCATACTCAGTCGTACGATCTGATAAAAATTTTATGTGTGTTAAAAAAGTGTGATAGTGTGGATTTAAAGTGTATGTGTGTGACATACTTTTTGACAGATCTGTACGATTTTATAATCTTTTAAAATAATTCATAAAATGATTTTTTTATGCGATCAGAGTTGATTTTTTTTTTTAAGCTAAGGAGAAAAAACAACAAAATGATGTTTTCCCATACATTTACTGGTCTTGCAAAACACTTGAAACTGACGTGTTTTTGACTTAAATACGTCGCAGAACACTTCAAATCCAGGGTTCAGATATACTGGTGAAGTGTGTTCAGATGTTTTTTGGATTTTGGGGTTTCACTGAACAGGACTTTTAGTGGTGGCAAATTTGAAATAAATCGTCGTATTAAAAAGCGTTAACAAAGTAAATACATACAAACATATTTTTAAATACATAAATTTCCAGTAAAAAATTGAATTTAATTATTATATTTTATTTTAGCTTAATGGAAAATCATTTAAATATTGAGAGCCTAATTATTTCCAAGCTGTTTTGAAAAATTCTAGCAAACGTGCACAAATTGTGTGTATTCTATGGTATCATCTGCAGAGGAGGATACCAACTCTTTTTTCCAGTGATATTGTCGTCCGAAATTGCATTTGTTATATATGGAAACATCTCAGTTCGTTGCAGATTACGTAAAATGTTTGTCGATTTACCCGAAAATTGTTTTTAATTCCTTCTTCACTTAGCATTTAGCAATCGAATTCACAAAATAATTTTGTGCAGTCGTAATAATAACAAAATTAATTTTTCTTATAATAGTAACTATCATAGATATTATCAATTTCAATTATTTCATTCTCTAATCCATTACAGTTTTATTTAAGGCACAACGTATACACTTATAAATCGTTTTTTCTTACTTAAATAAATCTTTAATATTTTTCACTGCATTAATTATATAATTTTCAAATTAAAGTCTTTTATCACTTTTCTGGAAATTAGATGCTTTAATTAATATGTAATATGTGTTTAAACAACTGACCAAATGCCAAACTAAAATACTATAATTACAGTGTGAACGCTTGTGTTTAGTTTATTAAAAATCTCGCTTAAACACGTCGTAAACACATAAGTGTGAAATGCATATTACGAACTCTTTTTTAATTTAAATTCTTTATTTATTCCTTGTAATTTTTAATGAATTGTGATCTTTTTAAATAAATTTGGCTGAAACAAATGTCGTTTTTATTTTCAACAGTTTAAACTAAAAGTTTTATGCCAGTAGAAAAGTATTTTTTAGAGAACTTCAAAATGATAGCTAAGTCACTTATGTATATCTGCATTTTATTGAAAGAGCTAAAGCCGCTAAAAATACCTTATAATTTCGGACATTTTTCCTTTAAGTGATTTTTTCATTTTAGCAATTTTTTCTACGGCATTTTGGTATTTTTGAGATTTTAGAAAATTTCAAGACTTTGCATCCCACAGTTTCGAAGGTACATTAAACTTGCCAAATTTTATACATCAAATTTTTATTGTTGTAGTTTGTCAAATAAATACTAACTTTGAAGATTTCAAGTATACATAAACGTTTATCTATTACATCATGGCTAAGAAAATATAGCAAAATTTCAAAAATAAGTAGCCTTTTATTTTTTATTGTTTTTTTTTTAGCATTCGCTACTGCGACCTTAAAAATTTGGCGTTATATAAAAATTTTTAGAGTTTGATACTTACGGTTTCCAAGATACACCTAGCTCTTAATTATTGTTAAAACTACATTAACTGATAGAAATTACGGTATTAATTAGTGTAGTTAGTATAATAATACTGTCATGTTGTTGGTAATAAAGCACGAAAAGTTTTAATTTTATATGCAATCAATCGTGTATTCGATACACTTACACGAACTTAAAATATATCGTGCATGAATGGTTTTTCCGTACACGACACAACTGATTTGCTGCCAAACACGTGTTTATGTACCAACCAAATATTAAAAAGTAACACAAACATATATGTGTGTTTGGCAACACACAAAATTTTTATACACACATAATTGATGCGTGAAAAATTTTATTTTCGAACAGTACACAGTGGGGCAGCATCAAAATATTTTGGAAATAACTCAGCCATTTGTAAGCGACTAAGCCGATTTATTCAAAATGACCAATACATAGGCATAGTAGAGGAGTATTAAGCAGCGCGACCGTTGGTGCTACTAAGGTAGCAAATTGCTGCTTTTTCGAATGATTGACCCTTTTAGTGCCCCTTTTTTAAAAAGATCTGAATCTGACACTTTTTAATATATTTTACCCTTTTTTGTTATATGGTTCTTTATGTTTTATTTTTAATTTTTAATGAACTTGCTGCTTGGCAATGGTTCTGGCAACTCCTTTTTATAAGCTTAAAAAGAAAACAATATACCAACGGGCAATGCCTTACCTATATTAAGAAAAACTAGCGGTGTGGCTGCACTACTAAAGACTAAATTATTAAACTTATTTCTCATTGGCTGCATTTGCCATTTTTTAAATTTAATGAATAGCTCATCTTTATCATGTATTCCGGAGGAAGTTCTTCTTAAAAATAGTTTTAAATACTTTAAAAGTTCAAAAAGGCTGTTAGAATTTAAAGAATTTCAAAGCATTTTTGATGTACCAAAGCACAAGCTATAAAGATTTAGCGTCAGATCATACTAATCAGGCATGTGGCAGATTATATAGTAGGCTAAGAATCTTATGGGCTACTCAGTATTTTACACCGTTTAAAATAAGACTACTACTTGCAAAGACCTATGTAACTGTAACTCTATTATATTCATCGTTACGTTTATAGTTTAAGAAAATTCGATCACATATCTCAGTATTCCACTCGAATTTTTAATATCACTCTAAATAACTATTTAAAAGTTTAAAACCTCGTCCTGCTACATAAACTGATATTTACCAAAAAGCCTAAATACTTTTATCACCACTTGGCGTTCACTAGATCGCCGGGAGGAAACGGCATAATGACACGGCATCCGAGAGACAGTTTTATATATTACCAATTCGTCTCTGGAACCAACTCTCCCTTATTTTGCAAAACACAAGCAATGCAATTAAATTTTAAATTTTACTTTTGCAAACTTTTCGAGATTAACTGTTACTCTGTTCAATTTGTCTAATTAAAATCCTTACACACACAAACGAATATATATATATATATATATATATATTATGTAAATTTTAAAATATTATTTAATGCTATATGCAATATTGTTAATTGTTTTTAATTAATTTTTTCCCTACTTTTTTGTCTTTTTTTTTCATTGAAAACTCTTATGTAACTTGGCTGATTCTAATACTCTAATTTATAAGATTTAATACCTTGTTGTATTAGAAACTCATATTTTAATAAATAAATACAATACAATAAATATCTCCAAAATAGAAAACATATATTTTCTTAATATTTTGTACGTTAAGGATGTTGTTAACATATACATTGATCATTATAACGACTTCCAACTTTTCAACTTGTTGGAAAACAGCAAGAGGTTTTACAAATCCTAAGATAAGGCTCCCTCGTACTGCATCAAATTTTAGACCAGCCAGTGTGTTAAATACTTGAAGTTTTATTAAGGAATTAGTTATAAGAACATATGGATACTAGGAGTTATAATAATTACCAGTCCGGATTTAGAAAATATTATAATACCACAGGCTATTTTAAATTCTGTTGATCAATTAAGAGGCAACTTAGACACGAAATTTAACTTTGTGATGGTGTTCTTAGATTTTAGCAAAGCTTTTCACTCCCTTAATTATTACACATTATACGACAAGTTATATCACCAATTTTACCTAGGGCTTTCAGCATGTAGACTAATATTTTCGTTTCTGAATGAAAGATAGTAATACTTTTTTTTGTTTTGAGAAACTACTTGATAGTGACACAGGGATCAATTTTAAGTCCAACTCTATTTACGATTTATGTAAATGACTTGCACCAGCAGGTTAAATTTTGTAAAATGTATTCATATGAAGATGATGTTAAATTACTCGCTGACGACAGGGGTCAAGGATTGAGTTACCTTGAGGACTTACAAAGAATCATGAATTGGTCGGTATCGAATTTTCTTAAATTAAATCCCTTAAAAACAAGAGCAATGTGGTTTTCTCAGAAAGTTGCCACACCTTGCCTAAGAATAAGAAATAACACAATCGAGCTTGTGTACATTGGTCTTAAGTTTGGCTGTCATGTGAGTCATGTTATCTCGAAAGTAAATTTTGTTTTAAGACGATTACACAATATTGGAATGTATTTTTCGGATGTCGTTAGAAGAAAAGTTGCCCTAACACTATGTTTACCTGTGTTCTTATATGGGTTAGAAATATTCTTGGATATAGCGCAATATAAAATTACAAAACTTAAGCTATATTTTAACAGAGTTGTAAAATATATTTTTCGTCTTAGATATAGAAATCGTACACATGTCCTCCTATGTGGTTCGATTGTTAGGATGTGATTTTGAGGATTTCGTTTAGTTAAGAATATTGATACAGTTTTATAAAATTTGTTAATTTAGATCTCCTTCTTACCTCGTCAAGAGATTTAACTTTAGCGAGGTATTATTATCTTATTATGAATAGACCATTCGTTGTTCGGCTAACAAGACTGTGAATGAATGAGGAGAGAAGGTTTTCGAGATCGATATCAAGCTTTAAACGTATGCTTATATCTTGGTTATGAAGAAAACATTATAATGCTGCTGATTTACTGCCACTATTTTAATCTTAGAGGTTGTTATTTTATTTTCAATATTTGTGCAGGGAGGTGGGTATGATCATTTCACATAATAATGGTCACTATATGTAAAATAAGTACATGAGATGCCAAATGTATATTCTTGATTAATCAGGCCCCATTGGGCTTGTGATCTATTATAAATAAATAAATAAATAAAAATAAAAAATTAATTATGATACCTCATTCGAATATTTATATGAGTTTTCAGGTCATCAAAAATTTTGGAACGTAAATATTAAAAGAAGCTAGGTAAAAATCTAGAAAGGCACATAGGTAAAAGTTTATCGATATAATTAGCGATAAGTCATTCTAAAACGAACACTTGCAACATAAATTTGTAAAAGATGTGTATTGGAACATTAATATTTAAGGACACATACTTTTGCATGTTAGAATGATATTAGGTGCGTATTTTTTTGTTTGATAGGAAATTGCATCATCTTAATTTATATACATAAAAAATAAATTATTATAACAAAATTAAAATGTTTTTTGCTGATATCTAAAAATCTCGGAAAAATTATTGTTAAAACGCTCCAATTTTAGGATAGTAAAAATATTTAATATACGAAATTATTTGATTAAACGTACACATATCGTTAGCTTAGAAAAAAATTAAAAAATTTAAATATTCCTTGATAAACTTTCTTTTTAGGCTAAAATATGCACAAATGCATTAATTTTATATATTTTTAAGTTGAAAATCGCATTAATTTTAAATCAGAAAAGATATAGGTTTTTTTTAGAAACTATTTTAATTTTTAAACCTATTATTAATTTTTTTGATACTATAGTCAAAAATTAAGAACAGTTATGTAACTCTGGTCAGCTGTGTTATTTTTCTTGTGAAAATATAAAAATAAATTTAAAAATATAAATTTGTTGATTTAGGTGAATGAAGAAAACAAAAAAAAAAAATAAAAAAATAAAATTTAAAGAAAATATTTTCAAATTGAAAAAAGAATGGATTTCAATATAAAAATTTAAAACATAAGTTTATGTCATAACATTGTTTTTTTAAAGTCGATACGAAGCCGGTTAAAAACAAAATTAACTGGTTTTAAATTTAAAACTTACTTTTACCTTTAAAATATATTTTACGTGTCAAAACAAAAAGCACACTTCAAAGAAAACTACTCTTTAGAACTCGTAAAGTTTGTTTTATTAATGACTATGATTATGGGCCATAATCTTGAAATTTTTCAAAAATATTTTAAATTTTACTCGAATTTAGGGTAAAAAACTTGCCAATTATTAAAAAAAAATTACAGGTGCGATATATCCAACTTTGAGACCACATGGCCCCATCCACCCTTAAAACTTAAGCTCAAATACTCCTCTGCTATGCTCATGTGAAATGGGTCAATCATTCGGACTAGCCGTTTACAAATGGTTGAGTTATTTTCAAAATATTTTTATACTGCCCTACTATGCAGTAAACTGTATGTATAATGTGTATTTTCTGAACCCTGGTGAAAACCCATGATCAAACCTGTAAAATGAAATAATCTTCTGTAAATAAATATTTTTATTTTATTCAAGTAAAAAATTGAACATTTAATATGTAACAAAGTTTCGTAGTATGCAACAATAAACAAAAAAGCCCTGATTTGTTAATACAGTTACTTGATAAGCCTTAAAAATTAACAATAAATAAATATAAAATTATCTAGAACACAATGCTTAAATGTTATATTATGCTTATTTTACTTGTTTTAAGGACGGAATTTAATATTCTTAATTAAATGCGTTTGAATTATAATTTACATGTACTGTGTATGTATTCAGATGTGATTGAGATGAGCGCCAAAATGCTAAGGTCACTTTACATTTCTTGTTTTTTTCTATCATGGAGAAATCATGTACCAGGTGGTGGCAGTGGGGAATTCATTTATTTTCGCCGTTGCAGAAGATGTCAAACTTGATTTATAAAAAATCAGGGAAAATATTTTTTATATGAACTTTGACATTTTGTGCAACGGCGAAAGTGAATGAAATTCGCCACTGCCACCACCTGGTACATGATTTCGCTATGTTTTCTATGTTATTTTAATGGCACAAGACATGAAGAGTACAATACAAAAAAAAAAAAAATAATACAATATTTATATACCTATACAATGTTGCCAGATAGCGAAGAAAGTTCCCCTAGTATAAGAGATTCAACATAATCAGTATGAAATTTTATATTCGGAAACATTTTTAAGTTAATTAATAAAATTTGCATAAATATTTCGCAATATTCTCATGAAATATTTATTATTTAAAACTAAAATATGAAATGTGTTATTGCCATATAGTTCATCTGCATATATTACTCAACTTTTTAAAAGAAAATTTAAGAATACCATATCTCAAAATAACATGAATAAATCAGAACTGTATTAACAAACAAAGCAAAAAGACAACAAAAATAAAAGGGGAAAATATAAAACTAGATTCTGAATCGTTACTCTGTATAAAAATTTTTTGAATTTTGTTGTCTCATCATATTTTGCTGCTTTTTCATATTTTATTTTTAAATAATAAATATTTTATGAGTTTATCATATGATGTTTATGTTAAAATTAAAAAATAAAAAAATCAATGGTTTCTATTGCTCAATTTTATTTATTTACTTGAGTTTTTATGACTAGAATATCATTGAGGTTGCTGTAAATTATTATTATAGTAGTAATGTTACATTCAGGGAGTTTAAGAAAAATAAAGAAATATTCCTTTAAAAACATTGAAGAAGGATAAGAAGCAGGGTTTACGAAAGAATATTTTCAAAAGTGGCATGAAATTTTGTTTTATAAAAATAATGTCGCAAAAAATTTGTATTAAAAAATAAAAATAGGTATAAAAAAAACTGCTTTATATCTTCGTCGTGCTTAAGCCTTTTTTACTTAAGTTCTCATTCTTTAGAGCAATAACACCAAATATTACGTTTCTTTGAAAAACATTTTGCTCTGTTGCTATTCTCCGGCTCGGACTCTGTGGTTTTCTTTTCTTTGATCATATATTAAGAGTTTTATGTTTAATTTCAGTTTTTATATCGTTGTAGTGTGACTGATCGGTTAATGTTACTATCACATAAGTACTGTAATAAACAGTCTAAATTGCCGACACACTGGCATTCACAACAATAAGCTCATGTTACACTGTACACATGCAGTTGAATAAAACAAAAGACAAGTGGTTTGCAAAATAATGCAACGATCAGAATTTTCTCATTGCATACAAAATATTTGTTCTATTCAAGTAAATTTGTAAAAATAGAAATAATAAGAATTTAATAATTCCACTCAAACCTGAATTTTGTAAATTACTCAAAATTCATGATTGCCTGGTATTTTACTAAAGTTAAGATATGGATAAATTAGGTTAAGTATAGAAATAAGAGGTTGAGTGTTATTTGTAAAAATACTCAACCAAATAGTATATAAGAAGAACAATTTGTTAGAATAGACAAGAATTAAATAAACATCGCTAAGTAGCTCTAATCGCGGAGCACTAAGCTAAAAATAAAATAAACATTTTGTTTAAACTCTACATGGCGATCCTGCCAGTTTGGAAGTGCTCATTTTAACAAAGCACCTAACAAAAGAAATTATATCAGTCCTGGCGGACAAGCCAATAGCCGCCAAAGAAGAGTCCTGCCTGGCTAAAAGGCATAGGAAGAAAAAGGGATAAACCAACAGCCGCCAGAGAAAAGTCCTGCCTGGCCAAAAGGCATAGGAAGAAGAAGGATAAGCCAACAGCCGCCAGAGAAGAGTCCAGCCTAGCCAAAAGGCGCAACAAAAACAAAAGGATATATATACTTACAAATAAATGTGTAATATTTTAATTTTAACTTTAACGAAGTGCACTAATCACGGTGCACTCCAAGGGCCTGTAAGCGTTAACCGCTCGAGGCAAAACAATTTTTTTTGAGGAGTTTTTGTAATCTAATTAAAATATTATTATAAAGAATGTCTAAAATTGGTCCACAGCCGTTAACCATAGAGCAATATAAAATAAGACAACAAAAGAGGGAATCGGCTAATAAAACGGCAATCCCAAAAGTGTCAAAACCCAAACGACGAGGGGGTTACACTAATAAGTTAAAAAGGAAAAAAGCGCTACTTCTCAGAGAAGTGAAATCAAAGCCACCACCAAGTTGGGAACGCGCTACCAAAATTTGGGAGCGCATTAATGAAATACATGCTTTACTAAAAGCATTATTAAATAAAAAACACTAATTTTTTTTAACAACGATATGCATAGATAATTTAAGAATATTTAAGTTATATACATATTATGTTCCAATAAATAAAATATTTTAGTACATAAAATGGTTAAGAGCACTAATCCTATTAGTTTTAAGGAAGAAAAGGAAAAGCAAATTAGTATAGAAAAACAAATTGAAATGTTAGCAGAACTATGGAAACTTATAGGCATTAAAGAAATTCCCACAATAATAGATATAGTAGAAAAACCAAGATTAGAAGAAGAAATGGTTAGAATGATTAGATGGTCTGAACAATGGAAAAAGAGCAATCAAAAATAGAACACCCAAATGCCAACGTGGTCAATGAGGTGGAGGTAGTACAGGAAAAAACAAATTTACTAACTATTGAAATTTTTTTAATAATAATAACTATATTATTAGGCTTCAACTTTTTTTTGAGAATTTACGCAATACATAGTAGAAGATTGAAAAAACGATATTTGAGTAGAGCAAACGGTCTGGACAAAATCTAAAAAAAAAAAAAAGTATATTACAAAAGGCAAATGGAATGGCAAGATATAATTAACAAGGCAAGGATAAAAAAAAAAATTTTGACCGAGCGTACAAATGTCTAAACATAGATAGACCAATTAAGGAAGAAACTACAAAGACTCACTTTGAAAATTTGTGTCAGTCTAGAAGAGATAAGAGTATTATTCAACGTACATTTTCATAGGCTCACAAAAGCTCATAAAACAGCAGCTGAATCATTTTTCCAAGACTTAACAAATAGAACACTAAAGCTAGCCACGAGGAAAGGAATAGAAATAGATTTACCAACTTCTATACATGAAGCAATAGAATACAAATTCACATTACCCAGTCCAGACGTACAAACAAATAATATGACACAAACAATAGTCGACTTTCTAGGCACAGCCTCAAAACTTATCTCTGATTTTGACGGGAAATCGGAAAATCTACGTTCTTTTATAGACTCGTTAACACTGGTTGACTCTATAAAGGGAACGCATGAATCGGTAGCGGTATCCCTTATAAAAACTAAGCTGAAAGGGAACGCTAGAAACTTAATAGACACTGAAAGCGCTATTGCAGAAATTATTACTAAATTAAACAACAGTGTAAAAGGAGAATCAGTTGAAGTGCTTACGGCGAAAATAATGAATATAAAACAAAACAATAAAACTGCAAACGCCTATCGCAACGAAACAGAAAATTTAGCAAAACAACTAGAAAACGCATATATTGCGGATAAATTGCCCTTAGAAATTGCTACGAAATATTCAACTCAAACAGCAGTAAAGGCGCTTACCAAAAACTGTACCATAGATAAGGTTAAACTTATAATGGAAGCAGGACAATTCAACAGCATGAATGAAGCTGTTAGTAAATTTGGTAATAGTTGCACTGAAGCAACTGGTCAGCAAAATGCAATACTACACTTAGGGCAAAGACCCAACTTTAGTAATTTCCATAAGAACACAAGATTTAGAAACAGAAGTAATTTCCAAAGATTTAATAGAGGCAATGCAAATAATAATAATAATTATAGAAAGAATCGTTACAACAACCGTAATAGACAAAGCCATTATAACCAAAGAAATAGGAACTACGTTCACGCAACAGAAACAAATAACAATGATTCGGAAAACTCGAATCCTCCCCTAAGGTCAATTCAGTAGTTAACAAAATATACAATCTAAACCTTAACTTATATTTCTTCATTTACATTCAAATCGACACCAAACACACAAGCGTAAAATTACTAATAGACACAGGAGCAGACATATCACTTATAAAAACAAATTATGTTATTGCTGGTAATATTAACACTAATAACACAACAACACTAAGCGGAATAGGACAGGGAAAAATTAAGTCAATAGGAAAAATTTTTCTCGAAATATAATTTGAAAATTTCTGTATACCGCATAATTTTCAAGTAGTGCAAAATAACTTTCCTATACCTTGTGATGGAATCATCGGTATGGATTTTATCAAAAGGTATAACTGCGTATTAGATTTTAATAAATACTGTGATTACCTTGTCCTACGCCCTTTTAACATTCCGAAACCTATAGAAATTCCGATTACGAATACATGCAATGAAATAATATTACCAGCTAGATCAGAAGTTGTACGTCAAATTAAATTAAATTCTCCAGAAAGCGAACTTCTAATACCAAATCAAGAGCCTTCGCCAGGCATTTTTATTGCAAATACTCTGGTAAAAACAAAATACGCATTTATTCGTATCATGAATACTACTAATAATGTAATCACAATTTCACAAAAAAATATCAAAACTGAAAATATCACTGATTATGAAATAATTAAAAATCAAAGAAACAAAAATAAAAATAGAAAAACGGAAGTCTTAAATATTCTAAAGAAAAATTTTCCATACCAATTTAAGGAAACGTTAATTAATCTTTGCTCGAAATACAGTGATATCTTTGGTCTAGAAACAGAAACAGTTACAACTAACAATTTTTATGAACAAAAGTTAAGAGTAAAAGATAGACAACCTACTTACATTAAAAATTATCGTATTCCGCATTCACACAAAGAAGAAATTGACAGACAGGTTAAAAAACTTATAGATGATAAAATAGTAGAACCGTCACAGTTCGAATATAATATTCCGATTTTACTAGTCCCAAAGAAATCAATTCCGGGTTCTGAACAAAAAAGATGGAGACTAGTTATAGATTACAGACAAATAAATAAAAAACTTATAGCAGACAAATTCCCGTTACTACGGATAGATGATATTCTCGACCAATTAGGTAGAGCTAAATACTTTTCATGTTTAGACTTAATGTCAGGATTCCACCAGATTAGCTTAGAGAAAAACTCAAGAGACTACACGTCCTTTTCAACAAACAATGGATCTTTTCGATTTACTAGACTTCCTTACGGTCTAAAAATAGCACCTAATTCTTTTCAAAGAATGATGACTCTTGCATTCAGCGGACTTAAGCTAGACCAAGCCTTCCTTTACATGGATGATTTAGTCGTTCTTGGATGTTCAGAGAAGCACATGCTTTCCAATTTAACTGATGTCTTTGAATTATGCCGAAAACATAATCTAAAATTACATCCAGAAAAATGTTCATTTTTCAGGAAAGAAGTAACTTACCTTGGTTATAAATGCTCGGACAGCGGAATTCTTCCAGACGATAGTAAATATGCGATAATCGAAAACTATCCAACTCCAATAGATGCGGATAGCGCGAAGAGATTTGTAGCTTTCTGCAATTACTATCGCAGATTCATTAAAAACTCAGAATATTCCAGACATCTGACAAAACTATCAAAGAAAGGTATATCATTCAACTGGACTAAAGAGTGCGATTATGCATTTAAATATCTTAAAAAGGCATTAATGAGTCCAACACTGCTACAATATCCAGACTTCACAAAAGAATTTTGTATAACAACAGACGCAAGCAAATATGCTTGTGGAGCAGTCCTTACACAAGAATTTGAAGGCAAACATTTACCAATTACTTACGCTTCAAAAACTTTCACTCAAGGCGAAAGCAATAAGTCAACCATCGAACAAGAGTTAACTGCTATACACTGGGCTATTACTTATTTCAGACCATACATCTATGGCAAACATTTCACTATCCGTACAGACCATAGAACACTGTCATACTTGTTTTCAATGAAAAACCCAAGTTCTAAACTAACAAGAATGCGTCTAGATCTTGAAGAATATGACTTTATAGTAGAATACCTCAGGGGACAAGACAATTACGTAGCGGACGCACTGTCGCGCATAACCATAAACGACTTCAAAGACATGACAGAAAAAGCCAATTCAATTTTAAGGATCACAACAAGATCCATGGCAAATAATACCTCCAATAAACCGCAGAACAATATTAATAATAATAATGAAAAGCCCAATGTGTACGTACCTATTAAAAATTCTGACGTCAGAAAATATTATAAACTAAAGATTACGCCTACAAGAAGTTACATTAAAATAGGAAAAACTGTAATCACATATATAAATATTGATGATATATTTACTAATGGGAAATTTGACTTAGGACAATTTTTCCCTAGGCTAGAAAAAGTGGCCGGTAAAATGAAAATTGAAAAATTACAAGTGGCACCTACCGAGAAAATTTTCGAATTTATCTCAATAAATAGTTTTAAAGAAATGGGCAATAAAATGTTAAATAAATTAAAAATAGCGCTATTAAATGAGGTGACCCAAATAAATAACAAGAATGCCAAGGCAATTCTAGATATAATGCGGAAATATCACGATGAATCCGTAGAAGGAGGACATTGTGGAGTGTATAGAACAATAGAAAAGATAAAGAGGTATTACTATTGGAAAAATATGTCAAAAGACATAACAAAATATGTAAAATCATGTCAAAAATGACAAACATCTAAAACTACCAAACATGTCAAGAGTCCAATGATTCTTACACCAACACCTGTACAAGCATTTGATACAGTGTTTGTAGACACAATAGGACCATTTCCACGTTCAATCCATTGAAACGAATACGCTATTACAATAATATGCGATTTAACAAAATATCTAGTTACCATACCTATACAAGACAAAAACGCCAAAACAGTTGCTAAGGCAATATTTGAAAATTTCATTCTTACCTACGGTCCAATGAAGACGTTCATATCGGAAATGGGTACTGAATACAAAAATGCTATATTGATGGAACTATGTAATCTACTTAAAATTGAAAAATTAACCTCAACAGCACATCATCACCAAACCTTAGGTACGATAGAAAGAAGTCACAGAACTTTTAACGAATACGTGCGGTCTTACATATCTGTAGATAAAACCGACTGGGATGAGTGGCTCAAATATTTTACATATTGTTTCAATACAACACCATCGACAGTACACAATTACTGTCCTTATGAATTAGTTTTTGCAAAACTACCCAATATGTTTCAACAATACAATGAGGTAGATAGAATAAGTCCATTATACAATGTAGATAACTATGCGAAGGAGGCAAAATTTAAATTAGAAATAGCCTTTAAAGAGAGCTAGAATATTTATTAGATAGAAATAAGATATTACAAAAAGAAAATTATGATAAGGAAACGTCAGCATATAACTTTAAAATAGGAGATTTAGTTTTACTTAGAAATGAAGTAGGTCATAAATTGGATAATCAATATAAAGGACCATTTAAAATTAAGAGAATAGATTTAAGAGATAATGTAACCATAGTTGATAAGACAACCAATAAAGAACAAACTGTTCATAAAAATAGACTTAAGATATACCACAAAAACAATAATTAATAGTACATGTAAAAAAACTATCCGGATAGTTTAAGAAAAATTAATAATACTAATATAAGAACAGCTTTAGAAAGTCAATAAATAAAATAAAAACAAATAATTATTTTTTCATATTTTGTAAAAGAATGTCCATAAAACTACCGTTGTATGAACATTCTTATGAAAAGCGGAGGTGTAGTGTGACTGATCGGTTAATGTTACTATCACATAAGTACTGTAATAAACAGTCTAAATTGCCGACACACTGGCATTCAGAACAATAAGCTCATGTTACACTGTACACATGAAGTTGAATAAAACAAAAGACAAGTGGTTTGCAAAATAATGCAACGATCAGCATTTTCTCATTGCATACAAAATATTTGTTCTATTTAAGTAAATTTGTAAAAATAGAAATAATAAGAATTTAATAATTCCACTCAAACCTGAATTTTGTAAATTACTCAAAATTCATGATTGCCTGGTATTTTACTAAAGTTAAGATATGGATAAATTAGGTTAAGTATAGAAATAAGAGGTTGAGTGTTATTTGTAAAAATACTCAACCAAATAGTATATAAGAAGAACAATTTGTTAGAATAGACAAGAATTAAATAAACATCGCTAAGTAGCTCTAATCGCGGAGCACTAAGTTAAAAATAAAATAAACATTTTGTTTAAACTCTACATAGTTTCTGAAATATTAAGAAACAATTCAGAGTGGTTTGTAATCGATTTATTGTTGACAAAAATACGTATCTCATAAACCACTAAAGATATCTTAATGTTTGTACACTTCTTAAAAATAAGGAGAAAAAAATGTGGAGGCGAGGCTTAGGAAGCTCCTACATCTTAAATATATGTTCGATGTACATGTTAGTGGTATCACAGAAAAGTATATGACCACTATATTAACGATATTGTAATGATTTTTTTCGCGCTTTATTTTCTAAATGTTATTAACCTAAAAAAACAAAAAAAAAAAAAAATCACGTTAAGGTGGATTTTTGAAAAATAAAATTAAGAATTTAAATTGGCACAAAATCAAAACCCATGAGATATTCTTGCATATTTTAAGATTGTATAGGTAAAAGAGATTTTAATCATCAGTGAAATGAAATTAAAAAATTTTTGTTTTGACATATAAATTCCTTGAACGGGGAAAAAAATTTATTAATCACGGGGCTGCAAAATTCTTTTTTGATTATGAATCGGAACTTTGAAATAATTTACAAAATTTGTTTAAAAATTGGCTATGTTTTGATAGGACTGGAGAGAGAACCGTTATAATTTTTGACCTAATTTTTCTTTTGTTTCAATTACCTTTAGGTTTTTTTTAAGTTGGTTTAAAAAAATTTGTAATAAAGTGAATTTAATTACACACGCAAAAGAGAAATACCACCTTTTTGGAGAAAATTCTTAAAAAAAACCCCTTTACCTTTGGGGTCGACCATTCTCAGCTCTTCTCAGACATACGTCTGCTTTTCCTCTGTAAAATTTTATCAAGATATCTTAAGTGTTTCATGAGATACCAAATTTTTTTCAAAATAAATCTTTTTTAAACTTCCAAGTTGGTGCTAAAATTTTTGAAACCTTAAAATAATAAAGAGATATAGTAAATTTTACAAAAAAAAATGCAAACAAAGTGCTAAACGAAAAATAAATCATTACTGATTTTTGTATTACGACGATGACAACAATTTTTTTTGACAACAAAAAAAAAGTAATAAGAATAAGAAAACACTTTTTTCGGACTTTCCGGAGTAGGAGAAAATTCCATCAGATTTTCTTGTGAATAATATGTACGATTGTGTAGAATAGTCAGCCATGGCCTTTAATGCCAACATCTGTATGTGTAGGATTGCATACTTAATAATATTTTTATTCGTATTGTAGCCGTTAACATAAAAATTAGGTGTTCTATGAGACACCCTTAATTTTAATTTTATATACTACATTAAATAACAATATTAAATATTTATTATAATAAAATTTATTAGTGCTTTTTCGTTACACACTCTAAACTTCTCTCTTAAAAGGCGTTAAAAATTAATTTTAATGCTACTCAAATATTAGGGCTGGATGCTGCTTTCTCAGGTATATTTAAAATAAATTTACTAAATTGGTTATTGCTTTTCCATTTATTGGCTAACTCAGTGCATCTGTAGTATTAACTAACATTTACAATGCAAGGCAAAAAGAGGTATTTAAAATAAAATTCAATGCTAACAAGTAAGAGTGCTATATTCGGCTATGGCAAATCTTAAATACCCTTCTCCATGTGTCTAAATCTAGTGTTGTAACTCTTATCTAATCGTGTTAGAGAGAATTCCAATAAAAAATTTTTTTATATTTAAATCTTATCGGCTATTAATGGGCCAAGAATTTTTTGAAAGTGTTAATATTTTTTGAAAGATCTCTTCAAAAGCTTTTTAACGATACTAATATTTATATCCTAAAAAATATTGTGATAATTGTACTTTTCTATTAAAAATTCAGAGGGCCATAATTCGAAAATATGGGGAAGCGCAAAATTTTTCACTGTATGTTTTTTTTTTTCTTATTTTGTAATTCTCTGTCGCCCAATTTATTTGTTTTTTGATTGGAGTTACTTTAAATGATATGGAAAAATTCCGTCCGTCCGTGTTTGTGTTAAAATCAACTTTGCCAAGGCACTAGATGAGCTAAAGAAAATTTAAAAACCCCACTCGATCAGACATAATTTAGAAAATTTTGATATTAAAAACTAGCAACATTGTTTCATGTCCTTTTAGGTAGCGGGCAAAACTCTATGCCTGCCTCTAATTTTTCCAACTTGGTATCATTTTTTTTTTTTTAAATTAGGACCAGCACTCAGGGGATAACCCCTACTTATGCAATGCATTGTGCTAGAACTAGGAAATTAGGTTTTGGGATGGGGGATAGAGGGAGTAGTGCTTGTGAACATTTGATTTGAATCTTTGCACATTGAAAGTGGCAGGAAAGACCTCTGCATGGAGTTTATTCCACATACGAACTGTTCGGCAAAAAAACGAATTTTTTCTGTAATGCGTTGTGCTATTCACTGGCCAATCGACCACAAAGGAATGGGCTCTTGATGCAGATCGCGTTGCGCGTATGAAAATACGGTTTTCAGGAACAAGTTCCCTGATTTCATAAGAGCACATTCCGTTGTAGTAACGATAAAACAGTGAAACACACCCCCCATTGCGTCGATGCTCCAGTGAGTCAATAGAGCTGGATACCCTACTGTCACCGATGAGTTTCTTCACTCTCTCCTGTACGCGGTCGAGTAACTCCAAAATAGACTTTGAAGCACCGGCCCATACATGAGAGTTGTATTCCATTTTCGGTCTGATAAAGGTGACATAGATAGTAAGGAGATCAGATGGAGTGAAGTATTTCTTACACCGTTTCAGAAAACCAAGGCACTTCTTCTTCTTCACAATGCTTCTTTTGCAACATGAAAAATGTGCTTGTTCCAACGAACATCGCATTGAATTTTCATGCCAAGAACATCGAGAGCTTCTGATTCCTTGATATATGTATCACCCATAATTACAGGTGACGTAGTATGTTCAGCAGTACGCCTGTGCGAAAGCACACAGCACTAGGTTTTATAAGCGTTAAACTGAACCCTGTTCGCCAGGCCCCATTCGGAAATTACTAAAAGGTCGCGATTAAGGGTATCGTACATGTGCTTTCTCACAGCCCCAATTTCCTGAAGGCTTGGTCTACTGCGAAACGAAAATGAATGGCATGTGCTATTGTCATCTGCAAAAGAATAGATAGGGTTGGAAGTCTGACGTAGAAGGTTATTAAGAAAAATAAGAAATAGGGTAGGGGAAAGGACGGAACCTTGCGGTACCCCTGAATTTAACTTGAACTCGTTTGATGAGATCCCATTTATAACAACTCGTATAGTGCGATCCCTGAGAAAGGTCGATATAAGTCGAATGAAGCTATTACCGACACCAAAAGCAATAAGTTTTGATTTGAGTGCACCATGCCACACTCTATCAAACGCCTTGGAAATATCTAAAGCCACCACCTTACTTTCGCCGAAATGGTGAATGGATTGCCACCATTTTTCCGAAAGGAAGGCCAATAAGTCACCCGTAGAGCGTGCCCTACGGAAGCCGTACTGCCGGTCACTAAGTAAGCTGTTGGACTCCAGATACTTCACAAGATGAAAACTAAGCATACTTTCCATTACTTTGGAAAGCGCAGAGCAAATTGCGATTGGGCGGTAATTTTCAGGGTTGCTAGCCTCTCCCTTTTTGGGGATTGGTGTTACATTAGCAACCTTCCAACATGATGGGAACTCACCAACATGGTACAAAATGTTGAAAAGTTTTGCTAATGGACGCGCTAACGTCGAAGAGCACTGCTTCAAGACCAGTGCTGGAATTCCATCCGGACCAGGGGACTTGTGTATGTTGAGATCCGCTAAAACCTTTTTAACTGCACGTGCTCGAAAGAATATATCTGGCATAGTTACTGATACTCCTTCCAGTGCGGGCAGTGTAAGAACTTTAGCACGAAGGCGCTGCTCGTATAAACCTTTTTCGCGCCTTGGTACTTTGGCACACGAAGATCTCGCCTTTTTTGCGTAGCAAATCACTTACGGCGTTTTTGTTACACCGCCATATACTGAATGCTTCCTCTCTGGATCTGACTGCATTTTTGCACGTCTGATTAAACCAAGAATTCTTTCTTGGATTAACACGGATTTGCTTAGATGGAATGAAAGTTTTCATTCCAAGCAAAATAATGTTCACAACCATTTCTGCCATGGCATCTACTTTATTGTCCAGAAAACAAAGTTTCCAATTAAAATGCCGAAAAAATTCGTTGAGCTCGGCCCAACGAGCCTTTTCGTACATATATTTTAAACGTTTCGTGGCCATTTTTGAAACGTTATGAAGATTAGCGACCGAAAAGGAGGCGGAAATGGTGCAGTGATCCGAGTTACCGAGAGGCGCAAGAATACTTACCTCATACTTATCAGGGTGTGAGGTAAGGAAAAGGTCGAGAGTATTATGTTGTTGCCCTTCAACACACGAAATATGTGTTGACTCGTTAATTAATTGCGCGAGGTGGTTGTGCGCGACGAATAGCTCAACATATTGGCCCTCTAGGGTTGTACGGTTCGAATGGCGAATCCAAGACGAGTTGTGAACATTGAAATCACCAGCAACAACAATTGCACTGTTCGGACAGCTTTCTAGGATTCTCGATATGGAATCGGAAAGGGCATTGAAGCCGGAAATAGATTTATCCCTTCCCGCGTTTGGGCTTCTGTATAAAAACCCGAAATGTAAAAAGTGTGACCAGATTTTGAATTTAACCCAAAGACAGTTAAATTCAGGATCATTTGTGCCTAATGATTGCTGGCACTGGTACACGACTTCATTACGAATGTACATCGCAAGGCCCCTATGTAGACTAAAAAAAGGTAGAAGAGAGTACCCAGGCAAAAGAAAATCCTGTGGATCAGCATCCTCAGATACCTGGGTCTCACATAAGGCGAAAATATCAGGCCGATGGAGACAACTGTGTGCATACACAGAGAAGAAATTCGCTCTTAATTCACGTATGTTGCAGAAATCGATTCTAAATCTTCCTGCCATTACAAATACAAAGACTCAAACCTTTTGTCTATTTTATAATACCAACACCCCTGTAAAAAACTGATGTTTTTGTGACTATTTAGTGACCAGTGTTATACCTTCGCCACTAACTAGTCAAACAACAGTCACCACAAAGGTGCAAGTAAAATAAAATTACAATTACTATAAAAAAAGAGGAAAAAACTAGAAAAAAGGAAAGGTACTATTTGTGGTACAATTTGCGTCGCAAAGAGCCATAAAAGCCCTGAGCTGGTCACATGCGACTTGTGGTGCCATCACTGTTATTATTATTGTATTTTTTTTTTGACTTGAATTGATATGTTTTTTTTTTGTGTTGATTTTATATGTATTGTTGTTGTAAATATTGCTTTGGTTGCTTTTTTTCTTTCTTTTTTGTAACTGTTACAAGAATTTATTGTTTTTGTTTGTTTTCTTATATGTAGGTATATTGATATTTTTGGTTTTATGTGTTTGATTTTTAATTTTTGTTATTATTATTATTATTATTTATCATTGATTAAATTTCTGTTCTTATTTTTTGTATATTTTTTTATGGCACATTTAATTAAAAAAATTGACACTAAATTTAAAAACACAACATAGATTAAAATAACGACGAAACAAAAACGCGTGCGGACAGGACAAAGGACCGAAACCTACTCTCACTTTCTAAGCTGGTTGCTGTTTATGATAAAAAATAAATAAATTGAGTTGGGACAACAACCATAAGAAAAACTTGCAATTTTCGGGAGAACAGAAAAACTTTATGGTTGGAAGGAATATCTTATTGCGATTTTTATTAAACTATTTAATGGGAAATCTGTAGTATGGTACATTTTGTTTTACATAAGTATGTATATGGTGAAGGGTATATAAGCTTCGACATAGCCTAATAAAGCACTCTTACTTGTTTTCATAAAAATGGATCGGGATAACAGAAAAACTTTATGGTTGGAAGGAATATCTTATTTCGATTTTTATTAAACTATTTAATGGGAAATCTGTAGTATGGTACATTTTGTTATACATAAGTATGTATATGGTGAATGGTATATAAAATTTAACATAGCCTAATAAAGCACTCTTACTTGTTTTCATAAAAATGGATCCAATAATAAATAACGTATTCCTTGTATCAATTTGCCTTGGCGCTGCTCATTGCAATCGCCACTCACATAATGCGCACTAACAAATTGGTCGTGCATATTAGTGCGCAATAGCAAAGAAAAAAGATTGTGCATATGCTGGTTTTTATGTGAGTGCCTTTTTGGTTGATGCGCATTAGTACGTAATGCGTACATAAATGATAACTCTGTTTATAAACAACTAACATTTTAAAACAATATTGTTAATATTAAAATGTGTATAAAACAAAGAAGTATGTTATTTATTATACTTCATTTTGTTTGTAGTTAGTTAATTGAGGGTTTTGTGTCCATATTAGCTACTTGATATACTTGGGATCCTGTTAATTATTCTTCAGTGATCTTTACTCTGATAAAAAAAGTAGTTTAATGCAATATTTTTTATTCGTTCGGGATTTTACGATTAGCTTATTGCTGATGTGTTATCATCGTGTATAGCAGCCATTTCTTTTTAGCCAAATTTGTTTTCTTTGCAGCAACACTTGGTGCCTCTAGTATTAAAGTTGACATCATCGCTATCTCACAGTTCCACCTTAATACGAAACAACAACATCACAAATAGCGTATTTCGCCCTTGTCTTTTGTAAACAGCACCCAGATTTGGAGTTCCAGCAACGACTAAGTCATTGGCTATGTAAAGAGCTAGAATTATTTTATTAAAATTCTTCTTCCTTATACATATAGGGAAAAGTAAAAGCAAAACTAGGTTGAAACATAAGTTCTTTTAAAAGAGAGTCCATTCGAGCATGCCAACATGTGCTTGCTTTATGTAAACTATTAAACTCTCTTTGTGCCAATACCAAAACCTCGTAGTTATCTCACGAATTTTGTCACTTGTAGTTTGCCGTATAAAAACGTTGTTGATACACCCAATTGTCTTCGAAGTAAGCCCTTAGTGTCAGCGACATTTAAAAGCTAAAGTCTTGATCACAGGACTAAAAGATTTTTTATAGTCAATAACATGTTTTTGTTTGAAACCTTTTATTACAAATCTCCCTTTGTATTTATATATGCCTCCACCGAAGTTTATATTACCTTACGCTTTTATTCATTTCTTTGTTTTCTGACTGCTTTCAATAGCTGCTCTAAAAGTTGTTGGAGTAAAAAAATTCTGCGAAAGCATAAATAAATCTCTATAATCTGCGTTTGCAATTAAAATCATTAGATTTCTTAAAGCTTTTATAATGGGCTGCATGATGCGGTTTGGTATCTTGCACCGCACTTTATCATATCGATGAGTTCCTTGCGTTATTTAATATAATAAGCCATCTCTATCGCTATCACTGAATTCGTCTATATTAGGTTAAATAACTTCACCACGATTTTTTTATTGTTACGCCAGACTCTTTTATTATATTTAACGTCTCATGAAATTTCATTTTTTTTTTCTTCTTTAATATATATTCTGTACCTCTTGTCTACAACATATCTAACAAGGAAAAATTTTACAGCTTTTCCGTTCATTTTTTTTTACTTTTACGTGTAAATGACGAATTCTTGGCCGTTTACCACATATAGTTAATACAGACTGACATATGCGACTGGTGATTTTTTAATACTGTTTAAAATTTATATAGCAGTTTTGACGAAATTAACCAACAAGGAATTACAAAATATAAATTGAAAATCTAATTTCTCTATTTTTCCTTTTAGCACCACCATTTTGTTGGGAAGTATGTAAAGAGCAGTTTCATTGCTTGATAAGATTTTCATTATTTCATCGATTATTAATTAACCTTCATTATCACTTAGCAATGCTTTTATAGTATTATCCTTTTAATAATATGTGCCTTATCAACGATAATACAACCGACAAAAGATTTACGGGAATTAGCAACATGTCTTGTTGTTTCATTATTAACCCATCAGCACTATAGGAATTGCTACATTAGAGTAAATGATTTTTAAAAGTTTCGACTAACTTGAACGACCGACCATATGCAATCTAATGTCGCCAATTTTTCTGCCAGTAACGTTTCTTTTTACAATAGTAACAACTAATTTTATTTTTTATTGTAGAATTTGTGTGTTTGTTTACTTATAGTTATTTGTTTCTGGTTAACCTTTTAACTTGTTTATCTATGGATTTTTCATTTTTATTTGTAACCATTATCCAGCTTGACTTAGATATTTTTTAAGAGCTGATAGTATACATACATAATATTTTACATATCAGAAAAAAATCTGCTTTAATATGTAATCCGTTCATAATCGTTGGACAGCTTGTAGAAATGATACTAACACGTTGCCTTAACTTTCTGGTACAATAAATCTCACAAGCGGATCTTTAAGCTTCCTTTGTTACAATTTTTGCATCTGCTAATATTCTGGCTTACATATTTTTCGTCAATTATATAGAGCCACCTTGTAACGTTTCACTAGTACGCATGCGTAGAGCACTATGACATCGCGAACGCAGTGTTGTATCGTAGTGGCATAAATTACAGCACTGTCAAGCGAAGTTGGTAGCAGTGTTGTTTGACATACATATATGACAGTCCGCCAGAGCTAACTAGGCGTTGGCTCATATCCGATCTCTCTTGTTTTGACGGTGATTGGAGGTGGAGGTAAACTGCTAAGCAAGTCAATCGCAATTGGGCGCATCCTGCAGGTAAGTCTTATAAAATGGATTTTTATACATAAATTAATAAGTAAAAATATTATGACGGCTTTCGTAGAAAAAATTATAAAAAGAAACAGAAAGTACGCGTAAAATGTGGCGATAGAAAAAAAGAAAAAAAGTCTACAAGTTGTGCTTGTCGGAAGGGTTAATCAAAGCACCCATCTGTAATTAAGGGCGTTGATTTCTTCTACGGCAATTAATGGTATTTTGGGCTAAAAGTGCGTTCCGAAAAACACTAGCCAGGCAAGATAAAGTGTAAAAAGACCACCCAATAGCCACATTAGGCGAGGTTAGGTTAAAGAACACTAGCCTGCGGATTACACAGAGGCCAGAAACCTATAACGAAGCCAAAGTTTTAATCATACACACCACGTGCATCCTTACTTATCTTAGACTTATCCATCGTCTAGATTTAACCAGAAAACATCAGGCACGAAAACCCTTTAACGCCATCCGGTAAGTCAAACTCAGAATAAAAAGGGCCAACCCAACCCATGAAAGCCGAAACTCCAAGAAGAATCATTGAGTCATCAATACAGCAGCCATAAGCAAAATCACCGTTTTTCCATTACGTCAGCAATAGTCAGCAAAATATCAGCACCAATCGCAACAACCCCACATCAAGAATTCAGATAAGTAAAAAATAGTTTGGTGAAGCTTAGATTTGTGTTTCTGTGGCAACCCGTCTTCAAATATAAGACTGGGTTCACAAAATTCATTTTTGAGTCTGCGCTATTATAAGTTTATTTTGGTGGTCTTTATTTGCCTTTCAAAAAGAAAATTGTACAATTCATTTGTTTTTACGAACTTTGCGGCGTTGCGCCATTGATGAAGCTACTGAGAGGCAGGAGATTTTGAGCTTGGGCTCAACGAAAACCCCGAGCTCTTATTCAACCAGCGGGGCATATTTCTATGTAAACAATATGAATAATAGTCCGGTTCATAAACCAACCAATTTGCTAAAAAATTTTCTTTAATTGATACATTTTTTTATTTTTTTTATTTAATTTTTGGCCATACAGACTAGTACCATTGTTTCAAATATTATAAAGTGTAAAGGTGTGTAAACGAACAGATTGATAGATTTGGAAATCCATATTGTAATTTGACTATCGGCGGGGATTAAAGATCTTAATAGCCCGATTTTTTGAAAAGAATTTAAGAGCAAATAAAGATCTAAAATCTTCCTTCAAGGTAAAGAATTTTGGAGTTCGAAAATTGAACCAAAGCTTTGTAGTTGGATTTCCAGACTTGCCAATTTATCAGAAAAAAAAAGAGAAACTATTAGTAAAATTTAAACATAAAAACATAAACTTAACTAATGTGTCCTATAGTGTGTATTAAAGTAAAAGCAAGAAAATTAAAAAAAATATATATATAAAAAAAAAAAATAAAAACAAAACCTAAAACTAAAAAAACGTTGACCATAGTTATGAATAAAAACAGTATACACTGAAATAAGAAAATACAAAGCTGAAAGAAACAAAACAATATATAAATAATTCAAATTAGATGAATATGATAAGAAAATATGAAGTAGGATTTAAAAGTTATTGTAGTTAACGTTCGAGCGTTAATTTACTATCATATATTAAGAATCATATCTACGTTAACCATTTCATGTTAAAAATATAAATTTGAACATTATAAATCATGTCTTTTTAAAAGTAACTAGCAAAGGATCAAGGTAAGGTATAGAGTGAAGTTGTAATTAGAGGCAGCTCAATGCTTTGGTCGGCTACCACGGTCATGGGGCGGGAACCACGACGGCCCATAACATCAGGGTCGGTTTTATTACAAGTAGAGTGTCTTGCATGGCACTGATCCGAACATGTCACACTGTTAGCTTTCCATAGCCCGCAATGAACCATCACCCAAGCCCACGAGCTTAGTCGCGTGGATGTTAAACTTACCAGGGTGTCGGGCGATTGGAAGGAACAGCCAATATGTGCTTGCTATAAAACCGTGGTTAAGACTTTTTCCAGGTTTTCGCATCTCTTTTGCATTTTCAATTTGAAACAAAAGTTTTAGCAGTTTTTTTATTGGAGAAATGGGACAAGTTTTTTAGTTTTCTTCACTGGACTACTACTAGGTGTTGAAAGCTTTTAAGGAATTTGAAAGTGAATGTTTAAGCGGCAATGGAAAGTTCTGAAGTCTGTCTGCCATTTTTCAGATTTCCAGCAAAGTTTTACATCCTAGATAAGGCCACAAACTACTTGTTTTTCTTTTTGTTCACTCACTCAATATCTTACCAGATTATGTGATTTAAACTTAATAATATTTACAAATAGTTCATTTAATTATTAATTATTATTACAAAACAAACAAAATAATAATAGAAAAACAAAGAAAAAAAAACTTTTTAAAACTCTTTTGATTTATTTTAAACAAAATTTTTAGCTTTATTGAAACAATTACTCGTCTATATTTTGATTTACTATTGACCCAAAGAGCAAAACAAAGAAATTTCTATTCTTAATTACAGCCACAAATTTTTCGATTTCTTATATAATTATATTGAATAAAAGTGTTTTGGTGAGAACACAACGTAATCAATTTACATATATACTGTTGGTACAACTTCTAGCTTATTAATATTTCCAATTTCCGGTAGGTTATCGTGGGTTTAGTTGTTTTAGTTCTCTATAGGGACTGTAGTTAATTTTGACTTCACTAAATCGGTTGATCTTCGAGATAGAATGGTTGGACCACGGTCAGGAAACAAACAACAACTACTACTACGACCGCTTCATCAGTCAGTACCGAAGCTATTCCCAAGAAATCTTAACCAGCTAAAGCAGGAATTAACACGGTGTCGGAAGAGTTCGAGGCTAGTGGTAGCAGTATGTCCGCAAACAGTACAATCGTAACACCACCATTCAGCAGCATAAGAGCGCGAGAGAGGCATGAACGCGAAGAGAATGCAGACTCGGCAACAGAAAAAAGAGCTCTAACACTTTCGGATGTAAGGAATTTGGGGATCGCCTTCCAGGATGGTTCACCAGACGATGGCAGAGCAGTCATATTAGCAAGGTTCAATTTCAGACTTGTCGCAACCACCATCAAACATAACGGATAACTACCGACAGCTACAAGTTAGACCATTTCAACCAGCTAATACAAATTTCAACCCAGCTCATACAAGTTTCAACCCAGCTCATACAAATTTTAATCCAGTGAACACACATTTTCACTAAGCGAATACAAAGAATACGAAATTTGCTCCCACTTATAATCAATCTAATCCCGAAGGCCCTCGACGTGCAATCAAGGATCGGCGAATCTAGGTTTACGGATAGACAAGTGGGGTATTAACATTGACGGCACGAGCAAAACTATCAGTATAGAAGACTTGGTATTTCGGATAGAGAGGCAGACTGCGGATGTGAATGGAGAGAAGTCATGAAGTCTTTTCATAATTTATTGAGCGGACCAGCCCTGGAATGGTTTTGGGATCATAGACGATTTAAAAACGTCACAAGCTGGTTAGATTTGAAAGACGCCATGGTGTCACAATTCCACAGGTTTGAAAGAGACTTCGATATACAACGCCGAATATTAGACCGCCGCCATCAGGCTCAAGAATCGTTTGAAGATTTCTATAACGCCGTCAACAAATTAAGGGACCTACTAAGATGTCCCCTTGTAGAAAACGGCACAGGTTTAGCGCAGTTCTCAAGACAATGCCGAAGAGCTGAGAACCTATTGAATGATCAACGTCAGTATAGCTTGAGTTTCCCCGGGAGGACTATTCATTAATTGATTTATAAGATGGAGGAGTCAGATGAATTGCCAGAATTGGAAGCTCCAGCAGCAAGGAAAAAGATCGTCTTCAAGAATTGTAAGCCTGAAGGCCACGTTTTTATAGATTGTCCAAAAGAGAAACAAAGGTTGTTCTGTTATAAATGCGGTCTGGAAAATAGGGTCACTCTTTGATGTGCAGTCGGTCAGGAAACCAGCATTAAACAAGAATACATGCCAACATCAGAGCACCATAAGTGATACAAGACAACACCATTCGACAAAGCCACTTAATGTACGAGAGCGAGAGTATACAGACGCCATGAAATGATTTTCGGCCCAACTAACAAGATCAATAAGACCCGGAAGAGATATCAAAAGAGAAAGCAAAAAAGATTCAAAATTCTAGCAGCCAGCATTTATAAAGGTACAGATTCCAGAATATACACGACTATAGAAATTAACGGAGTCCCACGGTGGGGTAACAGTAACTTGCTTAGGGCAAGGCTGTTTCGATTTTGTAGAAGAGGCTAACCTCACCATTTACCCTTTTCTTTCTCAGATTCGTACGGTAGATGGGCGTTTAAATGAAATCGTAGGAAGTGTTTGAGCCAACATTACATTTAGCAACGAAACGAAGTCGATTTGCTTTTATTTAGTACTCACGATTAAGCAGAAGTTATTTTTGGGATTGGACTTCAAAAGAAATTCAACCTTATTAGATTCGAAATCAATGGCTTAAGTACTCAAGGCGTGGCAGTTGAAGAAGAGCCTGAAGATTCTTTTCCATGTTTTCATAGTTTGACCAGCACACATCAACAGCGCTTGGAGGAGGTAATAAGCAAGTTTCTATGCTTTACTCAAAAAGGATTAGGGAAGGCGTCCTTGTTTAGCATATATATATTACATATTTAAATACACTATAAATTTGGAACGTAGCATATACATTACATATTTAAATATACTATAAATTTAGAATGTAGCAAACATCATACTTTTAAATGTTCTTTTTTTAATTTAATTTATGCATGCATTGCAATAATACACAGGTACGTTCTCTCCCTATCGATCATTGCATTCTATGTCAACAAAAGTGTTAAATTACACAGCAGTTGAATGCATTTATTGACCATGAAAAGAAATGCTTAATTAGCAATATTTACTTTTAGCTTTTAATTTTAAGCCGAACATTTTTTGTATAAATAAAGAAAGAAGTTTGACAAGAACTTTAGTTTTTGGAAAACCTTGCTCGCAATCACTGCGTTTATTTTCTAAAAGCTGAAACAGAATTGGTAGACCTTGGCCGTATAAACATAAAGGTAAATAAGCGCTAGACGCTGACCAATTGGCGTATCTCCGCCGGATAAATATAGAGATATTAGGCGCTCGCCACCAAACTGATTTGCGTGTCTTAGTCGCTCAGTAATAAGAAGACAAAAAAACATAAGATCCTCTTTTCCCAAATATCCTGTGACCACCTATATATTACATGGCGATCCTGCCAACCAAACTTGGGATCTTCTGATCCTCAGTTTCTGTAATTAAAAATAAAAAAAGAACAATGATAAATTTTTTTTATATTAAGTAAAAAAAAATATCACAAAAATTCTTATTTTTTCGGGTTGATCTGTGCCATAGATGAATACAAATGCGCCTACTGCGGAAGACGTTAATAGTATAATAAACTTCTGGGAGAAATACCTAAGCAACTCTCAGGAAGAACAATACTTTCCAGAAGGACCCCAGCCTGAAGTCACTTACGTTCCCACAGAACTAAATCCCGAGTCTTCAACTGCAAACATTGCTTCCGTGGGCGTGCGTATCGGCCCAAAACCAATTACAATAGAAGAAGCGTTTCGTAGGCATAAGTCGAGACCAATACAAAAAGATGCTCCCTTACCAGAAGTACCAAAGAAGAAACGACGAGGTGGAAAAAAAATTTAAGCAACGGTTAGAATTGCATCATTTATATAAAATAAAAGCATTACCAATTAATAAAGAAGAAAGATACAATGCAAGTCTCAAAATTAAAGAAATAAGAAAAAAACAGAGATGTAAATAAAAAAATATTAAAACACAGAAATGTTTTATTATAATGGGAAAAACCATCTCAAAACCATCAGCCCAATCGGGTGATGCGACCGTAAATATTATAAATAACCGAGACTATCATTCTCAAACTTTAGAACAACACGAAATAATTTTGTGGCTTATTTTGGCAGTAACAGTTTCCAGTTTAGCACTAAAAAATATACAGGCTAAATAAGAAAAGTAAACGTCAAGCAGCATTAAAAGCAGCTAAATCAATTGCCTGTCTTACTGACGTTATAACAACATAAATTACATGGAAGCCTTAGTAGAAGACATAATTAAGCATTTGAAGCATAATCTAACTTACCTTAAAAAGACTCCTAACAGACGCTACACAAGAGCGACATTATTAAAGAAGAGATCAGACAACACAGCACTATACAACAACGTGTAAGATATCATTAAGGATGCAGATGATCCTCTACAACTTTAAATATTAAAGAAGACAAGATCATTATACTTTGAAACCATAACAATCCTCAATGAAAAAGCATTGCTTTATAAAAAACTTGTATCGTTAAAAACAGTATCCAAATATCTTTCTTCATTCCTGCATCTATATAATAAAATCAAAATAAAGAAGATGGCAAATCACGACTTTAGTGTCCTTTCTTTTACGAAAGCCATAGCGGAATTTTCCGGGAAGAAAGAAGATGCCCAAAAATTTATAAACCTAGTGGAACTTTTTAATAATGAAATTCCTGTAGACAGAAAACCAACTTTTTTTTTGCACTAGTATACAACACTAAAATTCCGGATAAGATAAAAACAAAACTAGATCTATTAGGAACTACTGATGTCAATGGTTTAATATCCAACTTAAGACAGATATTTAAGCCACGAAAAACAGCAAATGCAATATTAGATGAACTTTCAAATACTACTCCAGGAAATAAATCCGTATCTCAATTTGCCGAAAAAATAGAAGTTCTGATAGCACAACTAAATGCCATTCAAACTTCAACTCTGAAAACAACAGCAGAAAAATCTGCTATTATTAAGTCAAATGATAGCATAGCGCTTAACGTTTTAACCCTTTCGCGGACACCTTATTTTTAAGAGGACTTCCCGTGGGACACTTGCAATATCTTCCTTATTAGGTAGGATAGAAAAATTCTGAAAACACCAAATTACTGGAAATTGAAAAATAAATCGATCTATAGAATAAAAACAGTGTTTAATTTTTGACGTTCATAAACGTCATGACTCTGCTTGTGTTTTGGAATTGATGTGCGGCGTCATGACGTTAATAGACGTCAGACGGATATAGACGTCATTTCTGATCTACGTAAAAAAAAATTGTATGATGCTGCACACGACGTTCATATACGTCGAAAGCAGTTTTATCTCTTTTATAGTCGTTTAGAAAATAAAACAAAATTTTAAGTTTAAAAATAAAAAAAATTAAATTTTTTAATTTCAGTCCTTCATAAAATATAAAACTACTAAAAAAACAAACAAAAATTCTTAAAATTCAGTCTCATAAAGTAAAAAAAAACTTATAAAAACCAAAATACAAGAAATTCAATAAAAACAATAAAATTAATTTTAATTAATATGCCATTTTTCGAAGCACGAACCTGGACATAGTGGAGGTTTTTCGTCACAGGTCTTGCAACGGTATGAGGTTTCTCGCCGAATATTTTCCTTCGCACACCATCTGCATCGCAAGAAATTAGATTTCTTTTTGTTTCCATTACATGGAATCTTCTCTTGGAAATGCTGGTGTTCAATTAATCGAAGTATTGAATCAGCAGGTCTTAATTGGGTAGTTGCCATCAACAAAGACATGTTGATTCCTAAAAGTGAATAAATTACTTCTTCTCTATATTGTAAAAAAGATATTGAGCGTTTAGTGTGTTTTTTATAAATGTAAAAAGAGTTATAGACACAGAGATCTAAGAGGTGGAAAATAACTTTTTTATACCACCGTATGGTCTTTCGCGGGCATGAATAATAACTGATCATTTGATCACATTTGTCCACACCCGCCATATTACTGTTATATCCTTCTATTTCAACAGGGTTTATTTTTTCCTTTCCATATCGATTCTTACATATCTTTAACTCAGGCTTATAAGCTGTTGTTATGCATAAGACGTCTTTAGTATCTTTCCATATACTAACATAAATTTTCTTATTCCTCTTCCATATATAATCACCTTTTTTTAACTTTTGTTTTACAACAGCAGGAGGATTTCGTTTCCTATTTGGTCTTAATGTTCCAGTGGTGTGTGTCTTATATTTTAGTAAATCCTGACTTAAATCAAAGCTATTGTAAAAATTATCCATGTATAAATGGTGTCCCTTATTTAGGTATGGAGCCATTAGACGCAATACCAGAGAATGCGTTTTCTTGTTTGTATTATCCTCTACATGATGTTTTCCTCTATATAATTCCAAATTTAGTGTATACCCATCTGGTGTGCACAGCTCGTAAAATTTAATACCATATTTTGCTTGCTTTCCTTTCAAGTATTGACGACAAAAAAGTCGTCCTTTGAAAAGTAATAGCGACTCATCTAAAGATAGCGCTTCTTCAGGATAGTAAGCTTTTGAGAAATTATTCAATATGGTATTTAACAATTCGGATACTTTGGATAGCTTATCAGTTTCACTTGGATATTTTTCATAATTAAAACAACGCAAAATTTGTTCAAATCTTCTTCCAGACATAACAGAAGAAAATACTGGGTGGTAGTACAAGGGATCTTTGGAAAACATTTTCCGTATTGTTGGGAATTTAAGATGCCCTTGTAGTAAACATAGCGCAAAAAACTTTCTAATTTCTGTTTCATTTGTTTCTTCAAATGATTTTTAACGCGAATTTCTTGTCCTTTTTCCTAAGTTTTGAAACAAGGCTTGCCCATATTTGTTGGTACATTCAACGAAAGTTGAAACGATATCAGGAGTCCAAAGCTTAAAAAATACTTCGACTGGTGATGGATTTTCAGGTAATGAAATTTTTTTACCTGTTTGACTTTTATCAAATTGAAAATCAGGGATACTTTCAGTATCAGAAGTCCAATTATCTTCATCTGCATTTTCAACACTTTTTTCATTTTTATCTAAATTTACTTCCCCACCAGAAGAAGCAGTTTCTTCAGATGGTTCAACAAATTCCTCTTCTTTCGAAGTCTTTGTTTTGACGTCTATAGACGTCGGTGTCCGCGAAAGGGTTAAAGCGAGGTATAAGAAAAGCCAACATAACTCAAACTATAGCAGCAAGCAGAGCAAACACATTCAAAGAAGCACTACAAATAGCAGAAAAATCCGATTACACAGAAAAAGCTCGTGTCATGCTGTACAAAAAGAACAGAATTAATCAACAAAGAATCAATACGAATCAAAGCCGCTACAACAATAACAGCATGCAGCAAAAAAATCTTTACAATAATGTACAATGAAGAAATTAATTGACAAGTGCAGGAACTTTTAGACAAAAACATAAAAGAGCACTCCACAAGCCCTTATAACTCTCCTTTATTGATTGTACCAAAGAAAGGTACAGATGAACAAACGAAGTGGCGATTAGTTGTCGACTTTCGTCAGCTACACAAAAAACTTGTCGTTGATAAATTTCCTATTTCAAGATTAGAAGATGTGCTTGACAAGCTATCAGGTGCTAAATATTTTTCAACCCTAGACATGACAAATTCATTTCATCAAATCCCACTAAAAAGAAAATCAAGACCTTTAACTGCTTTTTCTACAAGCAATGGACACTACCATTTTAAAACAGTACCATTTGGCTTAAAAATAGCTTCAAACAGCTTTCAAAGAATGTTAACAATCGCCCTTTCTGGTTTAGATAATATTTGTGATCTGCAATGGTTTTACCGAAAATTATAATATAATCTATATATATGAAATAGATGATATTATAATTTTCGGTAAAACCATTGCAGATCACAATGCAAATCTTCGACGTGTTTTTACCAAATTAAAACAGTATAATCTGAAACTTAATCCATCAAAATGTAAATTTTTACAAACTGAAGTCATTTACTTAGGCCATAAAAACACACACCACGGAGTTAGCACCGATCCAGACAAGTGTAAATCAGTAGAAAACTTTCCAACGCCCCAAAACGCAGACGAATAGGAAGTTTATAAAAAACTTTGCTCAAATAGCAAAAGCTTTAAATAATCTTTTAAAAAAGAATTTAGAATTCAAGTGGACCAATGAATGCGAATGTTCATTTAAACACTTAAAACAATCTTTAATAAATCCTCCAATACTGCAATACCCAGATATGCAAAAAGAATTCATTTTAACAACAGACGCTTCAAATCATGCTATTGGCTCAGTACTTTTTCAAGGCAAGATAGGTTCCGATTTTCCAATTGCATACGCAAGTAGATCTTTATCTTAACATGAATTGAATAAACCGATAATCGAGAAAGAATTCTTAGCAATTCACTGGGCAATACAACATTTCAGACCCTATCTTTACGGAAAAAAATTTTAAATTATTACAGACCATAGACCACTTGTTTTACTATTTAAACATAAAAACCCCTCTTCAAAATTAACTAGAGTCCGCATGGACTTAGCAGAGTATTACTTTGAGATAATATATAAAGAAGGAAAATTAAACACCAATGCTGACGCGCTATCTAGAATACCGAAAAATTCTGTTGAATTGAGATTTAGTTTATTTAGGAAACCACACAGGAACTAAACTAAATAGCTCGTACAAAGGTCCTTATAAAATACTAGAACGCCAAGGTGTTAATTCAATAATAGAATATAAAAACAGAAGAAAACATGTACATAATAACAACCTAAAATTAATAAGATAGTCCATAAATAAAATAAGAAATTTTACAAGCCGGTAGTAAATTAAAAAAAAAATAACAAAAGTGTTAAATTACACCCTGTTGAATGCAATTATTGACCATGAAAAGAAATGCTTAATTAGCAATATTTACCTTAAGTTTTTAATTTTAAGCTAAACACTTTTTGTATAAATAAAGAAAGAACTTTGACAAGAACTTTAGTTTTTGGAAAACCTTGCTCGCAATCACTGCGTTTGTTTTCTAAAAGCTCAAACACAATTGGCAGACCTTGGCCGTATAAACATAAAGGTAAATAAGCGCTAGACGCTGACCAATTGGCGTATCTCCGCCGGATAAATATAGAGATATTAGGCGCTCGCCGCCAAACTGATTTGCGTGACTTAGTAGCTCAATAATAACAAGACAAAAAAACAAAAGATCCTCTTTTCCCAAATATTCTGTGACCACCTATATATTACACTTGCAGCTTTATTATATTGACACCGGTAACGCAATACCGATAAAAGAGAAGCATTATCCTGTATCCCCCGCGGATCAGAAGCTGATGTATGAGGAACTGGATCGGATGTTATCTTTGGGAGTCATTCAGCCTAGTGAAAGTCCTTGGAATAATAGAGTGAATTTTGTACAAAAAGGTGAAAAAAAAAAAATTTGTCTGAATGCGCGTAGGCTAAATGATTTTACCGTTAAAGATGCCTATCCGCTTCCTCATATTGAAGACCTTCTGAGTCGTTTGGGAGATACACATTTTATAGCGAGCGTGGATCTTAAGGGTGCTTTTTGGCAGATACCATTGGAAGTGACTTGCCGAGAGAAGACAGCTTTTGCTGTGCCTGAGAGATCCTTGTACCATTTTACGGTCATGCCTTTTGGCTGTGTGACGCCACCTAAAGGTTATGTCGTCTAATGGACAAGGTGATTCTACCACGCCTAAGGGAAAGGGTGTTTGTCTATTTAGACGACCTTCTAGTGGTATCGACCAACTTTGAAGAACACCTTGAAATTTTGTCAGAAGTTGCGAGAGATTTAGAATAAGCAGGACAAATTATCAATCTGAGCAAGTCGATAGTCTGTTACCGAGAGGTGAAGTACTTGGGGTACATTGCAGGAGGAGGAAGAATAAAACTAAATCCTGAGAAGGTGCAAGCTATTTTGGAGTTCAAATATCCTACGTCCGCAAAAGAAGTTAAAAGTTTCAGGTAGACCACTAGTTGGAACCTTTTTATCCCGGATTACAGCACAATAACCGCCGAAATCTGCGATACCTTAGAAAAGGTGAAAAAGTTACACTTTACGGAAGAAGCCAAGATAAGACGGTCAGTCCGGTACTAACACACCCAAACTTTAAAAAACCTTTCTTTATACAATGTGACGCGTCGAACGTTGGTATTGGAGCGGTGTTGTTTCAAGTAGATGAGGAAGGTGCAGAACATTCAATTGCTTCTTTTTCGAAGAAACTGACGGCTGCCCAAAAGAACTACTCCGTGACGGAAAAAGAATGCCTTGCAATAGTAGCGGCTGTGAAACGATTTGGGCCATATGTGGAATTAATGAATTTTATTGTGATTACCGACCACGCAAGTTTAAAATGGCTTATGAGACAATGGTAATAATTTGAACGACTGGCAAAATAAAGTTTACAACTCCAGACTTACTTTTCCGAGATCAAACATCGAAAAGGGGCACAATGTGTGGTACCTTACACTTTATCGCAGTGTGCGATGGATGCAATTAAATAAGGAAACCGGCTTGGGATTTAATGTAGCCAGAATTTTATTCTGAAGTGCACAGAAACCTAAGGGAAACAATGATGACCAACAAAGATAGTTCACCAGACCTCAAAGTGGTTGTTATCTTAGTTTATAAGAGGCAGTACAGCGATAATAATATTACACAGGGTCACGAATGGAAACTTTAGATTCCGACAAACTTGACGACATGGATTATTACTGGAGCACATGTTCCGCCTACAGCGTCGCGTTGGGATTGATAAAACAATACGTCGTATCCATGAATGGTACTACTGGCCACACATTAATGCACAGATTAGAGAATTCGTAAACAAATGTGATTTTTGCAAAGAAACCAAGCCGGCCAATACCAATGGGGAAAGAACCAGATGCTTTCAGGTCTTTCCAGAGAATCTATATGGATCTTTTGGGGCCATATACAAGATCAAAAAAGGGGAATAGCTACATATTTATTGTGGTTGATTACTTCTCTAAAATTGTTCTATTAAAAGCGATGACGAGAGCAAATGTCAGAAATATAGTTTTCTAATACGGGAGGTTTTTTATGAGTTCGGATGTCGGAAGGTGATAGTATCAGACAATGGCAAACATTTTGTTGGTAAAGAATGTGCAGTTTTGGTGAAGGACTTTGGTATAGTGTTTGTTCGGACTGCTAGTTATGCACCGCAAGCGAATGCTCCCGAACGAGTAAATCAATCCATACTGGCCGCAATTAGGGCATACTTAGATGGAAACCATATTAACTGGGACGTGCATCTTTGTGAAATTGAGTGTTCTTTGCGTTCGGCAAAGCAATTGGTGATAGGCGCCACACCTTACACATCGGCGTAAAAGCTACTAAGACAGCTCGACCTGGTTGAACATCCTGAGAAAAATCGTCATGAATTTTTATAACTGATGCGGTAGAACGTTAAACAGAACCTCCTAGAGCTATGAGAACAACTCAAAGCGTTATAATAACAGATGCCGAAGTTCAGATTTGTACGGGTATTTCGACGAAACTATCAACTTTCAGACTTTTCCAAGCAGGTGTCAGCAGAATTGTGTAAGAAATTTGTTAAGTGTAGAATAGACCGACTTGTGGGCAATATCTTCTACGAAGTGGAAAACCTACAGGGAAAATCGGTAGGAGTATACCACGCCAAAGACCTGAAAGCATAGAAGTGGCCACATGAGCTGTGATATTAAACTTAAAACTTTTCACCTATGTTGGGGAGTGTGAAACGTTTCACTAGCGCACATGCGTACAGCACTATGGCATCATGAGCGCAGTGTTGTATCGTAGAGTCATAAATTACAGCACTGTCAAGCAAAGTTGGTAGCAGTTTTGTTTGAAAGATATGACAGGCCGCCAGAGCTAATTAGGCGTTGGTCTTTCTTGTTTTACCGTGAGTGGAGGTGGAGGAAAACTGCTATGCAAATCAATCGACATCAGCCGCATTCTGAAGATAAGTCTGATGAAATGGAATTTTTATGTATAAATTAATGAGTAAAAATGGTATGACGGCTTTCGTAGAAAAAATTATAAAAAGAAAGTGCGCTTAAAAGGTGGCGGTAGAACACAAAAAGGAAAAAGTCTGAGAGTTTTGTGTGTCAGAAGAGTTAATCAAAGCGTGTTAGACACCCATCTGAAATTAAGGGTGTTGACTTTTTCAACGGCAATTGATGGAATTTTGGGCCAAAAGTGCATTCCGGAAAACACTAGCCAGACAAGATAAAGTGTAAAAAGACTACCCAATAGCCACATTAGGCGATGGTTGGTTAATGAACACCAGTCTGCGCATTATATAGAGTCCAGAAACCTATAACGAAGCCAACAACTTTAGTGTAGGATTTAGCCCAGGATAAGAAGGGCTAGGCGAACATAACCCCCATTAAGTGTCAGTCAACTATAGCCTAAAATTCATGGTAAATACAACCGCTACAACAACAATAGAACCAGTTTTTATCACCAATCCTCACGTCTACAAAAAATCACCGTTATTCCAAGTTCACCATCATACCAACAAAAGTTCATCTCGACATGAACAAGAATAATTAAGTCATCAATACAGCAGCCATAAGCAAAATCACCGTTTCTCCATTACGTCAGCAATAGTCAGAAAAACATCAACATCAATCGCAACAATACCACGTCAAGAATTCAGATAAGTATAAAATAGTTTGGTGGAGCTTAGATTTGTTTTTCTGTGGCAACCCGTCCTCAAATATAAGACTGGGTTCATAAAATTTATTATTGATTCTGCGCTATTATAAGTTTCTTTTAGCGGTCTTTCTTTGCCTTTCGAAAAGAAAACTGTACAATTCATTTGTTTTTACGAACGTTGCGGCGTTAGCGCCGTTGATGAAGCTATTGAGAGGCAGGAGATTTTGAGCTCGAGCCCAACCAAAACCCCGAGTTCTTAATCACCCAGCGGGACCTATATCTATGTTTAATCTCGCTCGATTTAGAGCAAATAATAGCCTGGTAAACAATATGAATAATTGTCCGGTTCATAAACCAACCAATTTGCTAAAACATTTTCTTTAATTGATGCATTTTTTTTTATTTTTTATTTAATGTTCGGCCACATAGACTAATACCACTGTTTCAAGTATTATAAGGTGTAAAGGTGTGTAAACAAACAGATTGATAAATTTGGAAATCCATATTGTGATTTGACTATCAGCGGGGATTCTAGATTTTAATGGCCCGATTATTTGAAAAGAATTTAAAAGCAAATAAAAATCTAAAATCCTCCTTCAAGGTAGAGAACTTTGGAGTTCGACGTTCGAACGTAGGTTTCCTAAACTAATTTACTATCATATATCAAGAATCATATCTATACAAGCCATTTCATTTTAACAATATAAATTTGAACATTATAAATCATGTTTTTTTAAAGGTAACTAGCAAAGTATCAAGGTAAGATATAGAGCGAAGTTGTAATTAGGGGTAGCTTAATTCTTTGGTCGGCTACCACGGTCATGGGGATTGAACCACGACGGCCCATAACATCAGGGTCGGTTTTATTACAAGTAGTGTGTCTTTCATTGCACTGGTCCGAACACGTCATACTGTTGGCTTTCTATAGCCCGCAACGAACCATCACCGAAGCCCACGAGCCTAGTCGTGTACATAAAACCGTGCTATAAAACCGTGGTTAATATTGGGTTAAATAAAAGACTTTTTCTAGCTTTTGGTATCTCTTTTTCATTTTCAATTTTAAACAATAGTTTTAGCGGTTTTTTTATTGGTGAAATGTGACAACTTCATAAAATTCAAGAAGTTACCTTACCTTTCTCTTCCATATAACCTAATCGTTTCACCTGATATATTGCATAAACTTATAGAAAAAGAAATAAATACAACAGCAAGAAGCCACTCAACCTAAAAGGCTCGGGTTCGTTTAAATTTACTTTTTTATTATCAGACATTTTTCCCAAATTTTTAAAAACAGCTATGGAAAAAGAAATCTTATTAGATGTTAAACAAAATCCAACTAAAAATTTGAATTACAATTTGTATAATATGCATGAAAATTGTGTATGTTGCACACACGTCACAACCTTCCCACGGCTTTCAACACAAGATTCTGTAAACATGAATTTTTAACAGTTGTGGATTAAAATAATAAAGTCTAAAATTTTCAGTGACGTCAGGATTTTATTCACAGAAAAGATTATTATAACAAGATTCATGTCGAATTGAGCCTCATAAATTTAATTTCAGTTTGTGTTTTTAAAACCATTAATTTCGAAGGCACGAAAAATACTATTAAAAATTTACTTTTCAAAGTCAAATTAATCAAAAATTTGTTTGCATGGAATCAATTTTTTAGTTTGTATAAGTAAATTGTGCTTTTTTGTTAAGAAATAAACATTTTTTAATATTTTTATGAAGCAAAATAAGTAGGAAATTCATGGGTTCTACGTAAATCGAACTGGTTCAATTTAGGGGAAAAACGCATGATTTTAATACTAGCTTGTCATTGGCGAGAATAGGTTCACATAGCTTGGCATTTCAATAAATGCTTAGAAACAGTAAAAATTTGATGAATAGGATAAGTTTTGTCTTTATTTTTTTTCATGAATTTTTATGAGTTTTTCATGAGTTCAAGAGTTAAGACTTAATTAGAATATACGAAGTTATTAAAAATGCATTATAGAAAACAAGTGCAAGACAAGCAATGAAAATACCAATGATTTTTGAACTACTTCATTTTTTTTTTTTGCTGGAATATTACTGCGCGGAAACATGTCGATATGGACATTTCGCTACTGTTCACATAACTCATAAATGACTTCTATGCTTATGTTGTACTAGAAGTTCCCACGGCTTCGTCCGCGTATCATTTCAATAATTTCTTAAAATTAAAATTTAGGAAAAAAATCTAGTACCATTATACCGGTAAAATTGGGTGTTTTCACATTTGTATCTCTAATTTCATTTTGTAGACAAATTTTCATAAACAAAAGTATTTCATATTTGAACCAAGGTTTTACGGGACCTCCTCACAAAATTTTATTCAAATCCATCCAGCAGTTTTTACGTGATGTGAACACAGACAGACAGACAGACAGACAGACAGACGGATTACTATCTACACCAACATTAAAATGTTTTATCATATGTATAGGTAACAACTTCAGGATTCAAGTAAATCAACAAGTAAAAACACTAACTTTTAAATAAAAATATATTAAAAATCGAGAAACCATTTGTTCAAATTAAAAGACTCACATATAAAGGAATTTTTGCAGGTATCATTTTTGTACTGTGTAGGGAAAAAAATTATATCCTGATACATTTAGTTTATTTTTAAATCTTTTGGCAGCGTACGAGAACTTTTCGCTGGTAACATTTACTACTAGGCTCCATATGTATATAAAAAATCGGCTAATCTCTAATTGTTAGGCTCTAGTTTTACACACTTATTAAAATATTTTAATTTTAAAAAAAGAAGTGTTTACGTGCAAAGTAAAGAACTCGCCTATTGTAAGCTTAACGCAATTCTTTTTGGCTACTTCTCATCGCTTTAGAGATTTTCTTTTGTTAAGCTACATTTCATACTATTGTATATCCCGATCAAGGTACGTTGTACTTTTTCAACCCCCATGCAGTAATTAAGCCAGACAGTGTAACTACGAAACTTCGAGTAGTTTTTAACGCGTCTAGTCCATCAACGAGTGGCTTAAGTCTAAATAGTATTTTGTACCCAGGTCCGATATTACAAGCAGATCTTACTATTTTAATTCTCCGTTGGAGATTTTATCGTTATGTGTTTAATGCCGACATAGAGAAAATGTACAGGCAAATTCTTATACATCCCAATCATTCCACGTTTCAAAGGATTCTTTTCCGATGTAATCCTGATGATGAAATTAAGGACTACGAGCTTAAAACAGTGACTTTTGGAGTCAATTGTGCGCCTTATTTGGCTATAAAAACTTTACTGCAATTGGCGAATGATTGCAAAGTTCGCAGTCCCGCTGCATCCGAAATGTTAACAGATAATATGTACGTCGATGACTTATTGGCTGGTTCGCATGAGCTAGAAGATGGTTTAAAAAGACGCGATGAACTCATTGGAGTTCTTCTTTCAGCTGGTTTTCATTCTCCGTAAATGGACCGCTAACAATATACGTCTTTTAGAGAATATTCCGAATGAAAATTTGCTTGATGCAGATTTTTTAAAGTTTTCAGATGCGAGCACAACAAAAACTTTAGGCTTGCGTTGGAACGCTCAAAATGATTGTTTTTATTTTAAACTCGTAAAGCAGCCTAATAGAAGTGTGGTCACAAAACGTGCTGTCTTGTCTGAAATTGCTAAATTGTTTGATCCCGCCGGTTGGCTTTCTCCGAAAACTGTTGTTGCAAAAATGATTATGCAACAAATCTGGAAGGACAAGACAGGTTGGGATGAGTGTTTGAACCCTGCTACGTTGGTTCAATGGCACTCTTTTCTCGATGATTACCCGAATGTCGAGAAAATTTTTATTCCTAAAATATGGCTAAATGCCTAAATAAAGAGTCATGTGATTTGCCAACTTTTGTTGCGAATAGAGTTGCACTAATTACTAAATGTATAGGAACCAAGTGTTGGTCCCACATCGAATCTAAAAATAATCCCGCTGATGTAGCTAGTCGTGGATCTTTGGCGCTTAATTTAATAAACAATTCCTTATGGTGGCACGGGCCTCATTGGTTGTCAAAACCGGTAAATGAATGGCCTCGAAAATTAGTTAGCATTCATGCGCACCTGGAATGTGTTAAATTGGATTCAGAAACACAAAAACCAATTGATATACTGAAAAGATTTTCAGAGCTACCCCGTGCAATCAGGGTTATTGCGTATTGGTTTCGGTTGCTGCGCTTTCTCCGCTTGCGCAGCAGTTTGTATCCAACTTTAGAAATATCGCAAGCTGAAGTGAGATTTGTACGAAATCGATTAATTCTTATATGTCAGCAGACTTATTATGAAGAATATAAGTATTTGTCAAAAGATATACCACTACCCTCAAAAAGTCGTTTGCTTTCCTTAAACCCCTTTATAGACTCAAATGGTCTTATTAGAATGAACGGGCGTCTTGTACAAGCACCAGGTCTGGTATATAATGAAAAATTTCCGATTATACTTCCATATGAGGCAACTTTTACAAAGTTATTTGTGCGACATGTCCATAAATGCACGATTCATGGTGGACAGGCTTTGATGATGCGTCTTATTCGAATGGAATTTTGGGTCCCGAATTTAAAGAATCTTATTCGTGGTATAATTCGTAATTGTAAAAGATGTATTCTCTTTAGAAAAGAAACGAGCCAGCAATTAATGGCTTCGTTACCCCCCGAAAGAACAATCCTTTCCAGGCCGTTTGAAATTAAATCTTACGTTGGAAGGGGTTGCAAAATAACGAAAGGTTATGTGGTTGTTTTTGTATGTTTCGCGACAAAAGCAATACATCTTGAGGCGACTAACGATCTGTCGTCTGAAACGTTCTTAGCCGCATTTAGTAGATTTTTCTCGCGACGTGGTTGCCCATCCCATTTATATTCCGATAATGGCACTGCGTTTGTTGGTGCTTCAAATTTATTTGAAGCTGATAGAAAAACATTTCTCTCTGCCCTGAGAGAAAAGGTTCATGCCCTACACAGCTTAAGTGCGATTGAATGGCATTTCATACCTCCAGGTGCACCACACATGGGTGGTCTTTGGGAGGCTGGTGTCAAAAGTTTTAAGACACATTTAAAGAAAATTTCAAATGCTCAACGGTTTACATATGAGGAATTTACGACCATGCTTACTCGAATAGAAGCATGTTTAAACTCAAGGCCTCTTTGACCTATGAATGAGAGTTCCTATGATATCACTCCGTTAACACCAGGTCATTTTCTGATTGGTGCTCCCTTACTTACTCCCCATGAGCCTGACATGTCCGATCTATCTTTGAGTCACGCTAACAGATGGCAAAAATTGAAGGTACTTCACCACCAGTTTGCGATTCGGTGGAAGGAAGAGTACTTGAAAGAGCTTCACAGACGTGTGAAGTGGAAGTATCCCAAAAGGGAGTTTCAAGTAGGAGATGTTGTCGTTATCCGTCAAGACAACTTACCACCGAATGAATGGAAGTTGGGACGTGTAGAGAAGGTTTACTTAGGTACTGATTCTAAACCTCGTGTTTGTAATTTAAGAACAGCTTCAGGTATTTTAACTCGTCCTATTGTCAAGCTTGTTCTGTTACCCGTATCAGAATAGTTTTAACCCGTTTGTTTTCTTCCATTTTCTTCTCTTTTTTTGTTTAACAGCAAAATGGCTGAATCTCGTCGCCTTGAGGTATATCGCCCATTGGAAGTCGACGTTCCTAGGACTAGTACGTTGCACGAACCGGCATGTAGGTTGTGCAAAAAAGATCACCCGCTTCGGAAATGCTACCGTTTCAGAAGAATGACGATCGATGAGCGCATTAAAACTGTGAAAAGGCTCAAGTATTGTTTTAATTGTTTTGCGACCACGCATATTATGCGTAACTGTGACAGTCGAGAGCGATGTACCGAGTGTTTGGAAGAGCATCATACTATGCTTCATCGTTTTAAACGCCAAGGAACATCTAATACTACATCGACGCCACAGCAAAATAATACGAAGTATAAAAAGAGGGTCCAAAAACAAGTGAATAAACACCATGCGCAGCGCCAAAAACGACACCAGCAGAAAATTCAGAGCCACCACCATTATCAACAGCAACAACAACAACACTATTACCAGCCAAATCAGCCGAATTACGGAGGTTATCGTGGCCAACCCGCCACGATCGTTATTAATGTCCACTCGGGGAACATTGTGTAACATTTTTTTTTATTATTTACTATTTGTTAATTAGTTTTAAGAACAATGAATTTGTAAAATGAATTTTTGAAATTGTACATTTATAATAGTTGCGTGTGCGTTTTTTCCTTGGATCCTCTTGTTGCAGTCGTGCAAGGGGGGCGGGATGTTTACGTGCAAAGTAAAGAACTCGCCTATTGTAAGCTTAACGAAATTCTTTTTGGCTACTTCTCATCGCTTTAGAGATTTTCTTTTGTTAAGCTACATTTCATACTATTGTATATCCCGATCAAGGTACGTTGTACTTTTTCAACCCCCAAAAATAAAATAATAAAAAGAAGTTTTATAACGTTTGAACAAAATTCCTAATTTTTTCGTTTTATTTCTTTTTTTTATATAATTTTCGAAAATAAATTATTTTGCGAGAAAAACAAGAAGAAAATATAAAAACTAAACAGTGGTAGTAGTAAACAAGTAAGAGTGCTATATTCAGCTATGCCGAATATTATATACCCCTCACCATCTACGTAAATCTAGTTTAGTGAAGTAACTATAAACAAAAAAAGTAAATTTAGGGGTGCCAGAGAATTCAAAAATAAGAAAAATGTAAATACTACATATATATAATTTTACATAAAAATGTCATCGGCTCTTAATGGATTGAGCATTTTAAAAAAAATTTAGTATTTTCCTAAAGATCTTTTCAAAAGCTTTAAAAGGATAGCCATATTAGTATTTTAAAAAAATTGAAAATTTCAGAGCGCCGTGGCTCGGGGTAGGCGTGGTGTTTAACCCGCTGCGTTGAAGGACATGGAACGATCTTGCTGATTTCTAAAAGCATTTTTTTTTTTTGACACTATGTCTGATCTAGCTGATCTAGTGCCTCGGCGAACTTTATTTCAACACTAACACGGACGAACAGACGGACATCGCTCAATTGACTTCGCTATGCATAAGAAGTCAGAATATATATACTTAATGGGGTCGGAAATGCATATTGTAGAAATTACAAATGGTATGACAAAATTAGTTATACCCTTTTTCCACTTTTGTGGTGAAGGGTATAAAAATAAGGGACGTGATGGATTTTAACATAAAAACTAAAAACAAAAATTTATAAAAATATATTTTTGAAAACGAAAGCAAATTTAATTAAAATGTTTCATTTTTAAGCCCATCGATGTGCATCGAGTTTATTTATTACTCTACATTGCTGTGTTGCACTTCCAACATCTTTAAGTGTGTATTGCACTGCCAACATTATCAATTGAGGAAAATATACGAATTATACTAATTATGAGTGGCAATAGCAAGAGCAGTCATAGTATTTTGTAACATAATTTGCTTTGAAATAGCTGCTTCATGTAAATACTTAAAAAGGAAATGTGCGGCTACAAAATAGAATCAATAAGCAGATTAAAAAGTTAACTAGTTATATAATACTCGTATCTAAAGTCAAATCAAATATCTAAAACTAGACAAAAATATTAATTTATGTTTATTATTCTTCATTTCCTAAAAAATAAACATTCTATGATATTCTTAAGAAATATATATAATTTCAAACTAAAATATGATATGTATTAATAAATGAAAAGTTCTAAATTATTCTTTTAATTTTTATTTTATTACTTTGCCCATTATTATTAAACAAAAAAAATAAAGTTAATTGACTGATGAACTGTCGAATCCACTGATGACCTATAAAATTATGATAATTTTTATATAATATAATTTCTTTTAACCAGTTTTGAAGCCCACGCAATTAACATAAATAAAATAACTTAGGTGTTCCTAAAATCGTGTTTGTCAAACGACTTTCTTCATCTTATTCTGTAACTACCTTAACTGTAACTCATATACTAGGATAAATCATAGGACAGCTAACAGTAAAGCCTAAAAATAACACTTTTACTGTTACTTAAACTAGCAAAAGCAATATGAAATATTAATTATATATTTTAATTTTTTCCGTTTGGGCTACTTCTGAAGCTAATGGTTAGTAACGCAAGGGCAGCAGCACTAATTGTTAATGATTATTTTTTCTGCTTTTTTTGGAATCTAATTTAATCTTATTACAAGCGTGTTCAACTGGTGCAGAATTAGTTAAACAACGCAGAGGAATAAATTAAGCTTGAAATCAACCCATTTTCCACTCAAAGTACTAATTTTTAAAAATTTCGTTACAATAAAATATTTTCGTGTACTTTGGGCGGAGAGTTTAGCGCAATGTATTAAGCTTACAATTGTTAACAAATTGGTTACAATTTAAAAGAATCGAAATCTTAGTTGCAAGTGCTGCAATTTAAGAGTAGATAATTATTTTCTGGAAGAAGAAGAAAGCCTTCAGGTCGCAACTTAATTTGTCTGAAATAATCAAATAGTTTAGCGTTTTGAGATTTACAAATGCGCATTTCTCAGAACGTGGAAGATATATGATATGCTGTGTGCATATAAGTTAACATTTACTACAACAACAACTAAAACAAACACCATAATTCATCAAACCAAACATACAAGACAATAACAACAACAGCAAGAGCACATACTCGCAAGTCAGCATAATCAACATATTCTAAATAAACCACTATCAAGGTGAAGATTCCCAGACAGTAACCGGAACCCAAGAATGCAATGGCTTGTTGTGGGAAACGACGAGTCAACAACCAGTGCATGAATGTGGGAACCGTCAAGTAAGCAATTATTGTTTAAATAAATAATTAAATATTGTAAAGTAGTTGCAGTCAGATTTTTGAGTTTACGAAATAAAGTTGTACTTGCTGTTAACTTAAAAGTTAACAGTACAAAAAATTATATTTTTTTAAATATTTCAACTTGAAAGAAATTAATTGGCGCCCGAGCAGGGACCCTCTTTAGGCAAAGATAAAGAGGAGTCCTTTTTTTCGTTGAAAGTGAACAGTATATAGACCGCGGAAACGAAGCGCCTTTGTAATCTCCTCAAGGAGATAAACGGGAAGTCACAAAAAAGACCAGCGGCCGTGATAAAAAAATAAAAACAACGTAGATAATAAATAACAGAAATAAAAAATAAAAGTGAAAAAATAGACAGATAAAAAAAATATAACAATAAAAATAAAATTAGACAAATTTAATAATAGATAAAAGTGTTAAATTTAACAAAAGTTTTAATAAAAAGTGAAAAGCTAAATGAAGCTAAAGGACTATAATTAAAAGTAATTAAATATAATTAAATTAAAAATAAATAAATAAAAAATATATATTTTTTTTTAAAGACTATTTAAATCTTATGCACTGAAATTAAATAATATTACGAAAAAAAAACATACTTTTTTGCGTAATTGAAAGACTAAACAAAGCTTAATTAAAGAAAAAGTTAAAAGACTAAATAAAACCAAAAAAAAAATAAAAAAGTGACAATTAAAAACTAAAACAATCTACACGACACCAGCCACCGAACTACAACTTTCAACAATCTAAAGATGACCGCAGCAGCCCTAATGTATGATTATACTAAGTTTTTTTTTTAAGTATACTATTTTGAATAATTTTATATTTGATTTCATAATTTTGTCTTATCATTTTTAAATTGTTGTTCAATATTTTGCTGGTCGAATCGATTATTTACAATCTTGAGTAGAATTTAAATTTTTCTAAAAAAATTAAATCTTTTTATTTTACTACATCCCCCAAGATAATTAACAGGTGAATTTCTGCGTATTTTTGTTTGTTTCCTAATTCAGTTAAATTTTTCTTTTTAAAAATTGATCATTATTTCGGTTTTGATCTAATTGAATTTTTTTCGGTATGCCTAACGAGGCCAATGATGAACTGACTGACAGATTGAACAAAACTCTCACTATGACACAACCAAGCGGGAAAACAGGGGGTTTGACTGAGTTGCAGAGGCAACAGATAACCTCCATGATGAACGAGGCCCTGATGTCACCTACTGATTCTTTATCAGAAGAGGGACTCGATCATCCTCTGGGTGCAGTTACGACCAGACTGGAGGAACTGGATAAGGTTCCAGAATTAGTTAAATCTCTAAGGGAATTTAGTGGTAGACCAGAAGAATTTAGCTCATGGCGTAAATCAGTTGACAGGGTTTTGCACTTGTATGAATCAGTCAAGGGAACTGGGAGATACTACGCGATATTACACACGATTCGTACAAAAATCACAAGTGATGCTGATGCCGTCCTGGAATCATACAGAACGCCATTGGATTGGAGCAGAATAAGGAAATGCCTTATGATGCATTACTCCGATAAGAGGGACATCGGAACGCTTGAGTATCAGATGACCGTATTGTGTCAGGGGAATCGAACAATAAACGAGTTCTACCAAGCAGTATACCAACATCTTTCCTTAATAATAGATAAAGTATCCTGCTTGGATTTAGATGAGGGCAGCCTGCGTACCATGACAAATAATTATAGGCACAAGGCCTTAGACACTTTTGTAAGAGGTCTAAATGGAGATCTACCACGATTATTAAGTGTCCGTGAATCCTTACCCCAAGCACTGCATATCTGCCTTAAACTGGATAACATGACATTCCGTATGAACTACGCTCACGGACAGATACCTAGATCAAGTATGCAGAGGGATAGAATCGGTATGACCAGACCCCCTTTGATGAATGGAAAATTCTTCCCGGAACTTGCCCATGTGGGTGGAATAATGCCAACCAGATCACCTCTACCACATCGTTATAATCCTTCAAATCAAATCAATTCTAATTTTTTTAACTCTAATGTCCGTCCACATATACAACAGAATTCTGGATATCAGAACAGGTTTTCGAATCAAAATAATCAGATCAAGTACTCAAATCAATCTCCAAACTATCAAAAACCATCCGGAATAGAACATATGGACGTGGATAAATCTTTTCAATCCAGACAGATGAACTACATGAATAGACAAATAGTGTCGCCGGTCAATAAAGTTTCTAAGAGACCTGCCGGAACCTCAATTCAAGGACCATCTAAAAAAATACAACGAAACTATCACATATACGCCGATTACGTTCCCGAAGATACATGGTACGAGTGGACATGCTATCCACCTAAGGGTAGTGAAGTCGAAGAACCAAATCCAAATAGTGAACCGGACTATGTTCAGCATTATTTTCAGCAAATCCCTGAGGAGCATGATGCTGCTGAAGAAAATCAGGAAGCAGACGACGTCCAGCTTGTACTTAATTTTTTAGATTAAATTGTTGCTCGTTACCATACTTTCAAGCAAGAACGAGGAACGGAGACATAGTTTCATTTCTGTTGGATACAGGTAGCAATAAGAATTATATTAAGCCAGAGTTGGTGAGGAGACCAAAGGAAAATAACAAGGTTTTTTATGCCAAATCTGCCACTGGGGAAATAAAAATATCACATCATACTTTTTTGAATTTTTTGGGAGTTGAAGATACTCCTCTTAAATTTTACTTATTACCGGGTTTTGACTCATTCGATGCCATATTGGGCAACGATAGTTTGAAGGGACTTTCTGCCGTTATTTATACTTCCGAGAATTATTTCACAATTGGAAGTGGAGAAAGAATTAGAAGAATTAATATCAAACAAAAAACCTCCCAGTACGTAAATACCATCCAATTACGAACACAACATTTAAGCGAAAAACAGAAAATGCATCTTGAGAATATCGTGGAGCAACATAGCCAATTGTTTGCTGAACCGGACGAAAAACTAACGTATTCTACCGTAGTGATGGGTGAAATAAGAACAGAAAATACAACACCCATCTATACGAAAAGCTACCCATACCCTATGGCTTTAAAAGATGTTGTGGAGAAGGAAATTAATAGACTTCTACGAGACTGTATCATAAGACCGTCTCGATCTCCGTACAACTCTCCTGTTTGGGTCGTTCCAAAAAAACGGGATGCCTCGGGCAAAGAAAAGTTCAGATTAGTTATAGATTTCAGGAAATTGAATTCAGTAACTATACCAGATAGATACCCAATTCCTGAGGTTAACGATGTTCCTTCACAATTAGGAGGCAATAAATATTTTTCGGTTATGGATTTAAAAAGCGGTTTCCACCAAATACCACTTAAAGAAGATGATGTAGAAAAAACGGCTTTCTCTGTCAATAATGGTAAATATGAATTTACCAGACTTCCATTCGGCCTGAAGAATGCCCCATCAATATTTCAGCGTGCCCTTGACGATATCCTTAGGGACCATATTGGCAAAATATGCTATGTTTATATTGATGACATTATCATCTTTAGTAAGAGCATTGAAGATCATTTTAACCACCTGAATGATATTTTTAAGACCCTTAAAGTAGCGAACATGAAAGTCTAATTGGACAAGTGTGAGTTCTTTAGGGAAGAAGTGGAATTCCTGGGGTTTATTGTTTCTTGCAAGGGAATAAAGGCCAATCCTGAAAAAGTGGAATCGATTGTAAAATTTCTTATCCTAACAATATTAAGGAGCTTCAATCCTTTCTGGGTCTTTCTGGTTACTACAGAAGATTTATAAGGGGGTATGCGGTCATCGCTAAACCACTGACCAAACTTCTACGAGGAGATGGAGGTAGGATATCGAAAGGAGAATCGGGTAGGAGAAAAATAGAACTTGATAACGAAGGAAAACGAGCAATAGACAATTTAAAAAATGCCCTAATATCACGAGATGTAATGTTGTCATATCCAAATTTCCGAAAGGAATTTCATTTGAATACGGACGCATCTAACGTAGCGATAGGAGCCGTGTTAAGTCAGGATAACAAGCCCATAGCTTTTATCTCAAGAACACTAACAGAATCCGAGGAAAATTATGCGGCCAACGAAAAGGAAATGTTGGCAATTATTTGGTCATTGACAAATCTGAGAAATTACCTATATGGGTCAGCCAAAGTCATAATTTTTACTGATCATCAACCACTGACTTATGCCCTTAGCAACAAAAACAACAATGCAAAAATGAAACGTTGGAAAGCAATATTAGAAGAATATAATCACGAAACACAGTACAAGCCGGGAAGAAACAATGTAGTAGCTGATGCACTTTCCCGACCTCCTGGCACGAACATTAATTCATTAACGGGTGCAGTACATAGTGGAGAAAGCTCCTCTGAAGAATTAATTCCTAGTATGGAAGCGCCTATTAACGCGTTCAAAAATCAAATTTTCCTTCAAATTGCAGACAATTCAACATATCAATTTAAAATAATATTTCCAGGTTACTACAGACATTTGATAACAGAACAAGACTACGATGAAAATAAACTTATTTCTTTATTAAAAAGATACCTGAACCCATCCGTTATAAATTGTATCAAGACTCCAGAATGTGTAATGCGTAGAATTCAGGAAATATACCCACACCATTTTAAAACCCTTAAAATCAGATTCACTCAGAATTTTGGCGAAGATATCTTGTCAGATTCTGATCAAGAGAACCTTATTATAGAAACTCATAACCGCGCTCACAGAAATCCTCTAGAGAATAAGGCTCAAATCTTAGAAAAAGCATATTTTCCTAGTATGTTCACTTAAATAAAAAGAATAGTAAAACTTTGTTCAACATGCAAGAAAAATAAATATGAGAGACACCCTAACCAACCAAAACTAAATATTACACCAATACCTAGCTATCCTGGTCAGATCATCCATATCGATATATTTTCAACTGATCGAAAATCGGTATTAACTGCAATAGATAAGTTCTCAAAATACGCTCAGACAAGAATACTGCAGGGGAAATCAATAGAGGATATTAGAAGACCACTGCGAGAGATTTTATTCTTTTATGGAGTACCTAAAACGGTTGTCCTCGATAACGAAAAATCCCTGAATTCTGCAACTATCCTTTTTATGATGAAGGATGAATTGGGCATAGATGTATTTACAACACCACCGTACAGAAGTCAGGCCAACGGTCAAATCGAAAGGTTTCACTCAACATTGCCTGAAATTTTAAGATGTCTAAAAGATGAAGGAATTTGCAGAAACTTCGAAGAAGTCTTTGAACAATCGGTAAATGAATATAATCACTCCATACACTCTACGAGAGGTAGGAAACCAGTGGATATGTTTTTCGGGAGGACTGTGGATTTTTCCCCCGGAAGCTATGAGAGAACCAGGGAAAGTAACATTGCAATGCTGAAAAGGAAACAGGAAAAGGGTTTGGAATATCACAACAGGAATAAAAAGGAAATTAAACAATACATACCTGGTTAAGAGATTTTCGTTAAAATAAACAAGAGACTTGGTACGAAATTGACAGATAAATATAAACGCAAATTGGTAAAAGAAAATAGACAATCTACCGTAGTAACCGAGAGCGGGAGAATTGTCCACAAGAAATATATAAAAAACTAAATTTAAAATTTTTGGTGTATTTACAGGTTGTTTTTATTGCTTGGATTTTCTATGGGTGAGTTCCAAATAATGGATTACTTGAATTCTAGATTGATCGTGATCAAAACAGGATCAGCGAAGATTCAAACCGGTGTGTTCAAACTTGTTCATACAATTGACTTGGGAAAGTACGAAGACTTAATAGGGAACTTAGAGAGGGGAATTGACCTACGTAACAGATCTGACAACATACTGTTACCTTACCTAGCTTTTACCATATCCCAGATGAAATCCTGTTTATCTAGACTAAAATCCAAGACGAAGACAAAGAGGTCTCTTGACTTTATTGGCAGCGCTTGGAAATGGTTGGCCGGTAGCCCGGATCACCACGATTTCGAAATAATACAGAATAAAATGAATAATTTCCTAGTAAACAATAATAATCAGTTTGTAATTAATCAATTAACAATAGATAAAGTAAACCAACTCTCAGCAATAACCAATAATATTTCTAAATTATAAGAAAATAAGAGTAAAAAACAAAATTTGTTAGATTTTAAGTATAAACTGGAAATTATTAAAGAGGAATTGTATAATATTGAATATGCCATTCATTGAGCTAAATCTAATATTGTGAATTCAATTATTTTTTCCAACATTGAAATCGATGTATCAAGAAACATTTTTTATAATGATAACATTCCATTTGGCAATATAGATGAATTGTTAAATTTTTCAAAATTAAAGTTGCATCAAATGACAGAGAAGTAGTTTACATAGTTAATATCCCAACAACCAGTAAGGAAAATTTTATGATTAGACCAGTTAAAAGAAATAATGTAGTAATTAAGATAAACTTTAAGCAAATAATAAAATGTTACAATAAAATATTTGGAATTAAGAATGACTGCAAAGACTATAATAAATTAAGTATTTGTGAAACTGACAATATTGTTGACATAAGTGAATCAGAGTGCATCCCAAATCTTCTGAGGAGTATACCATCTCGATGTACAACAACCAATGACGAGCATGTGGCAGTAGTGGAAAAAATAGATGAAAACATCGTTTTGCTAAATCAATTTAAAGGAAAAATTGAAATAGATAACTCAACAATCAACTAAAGAACTGCACAAAATGTTTTAAAAGTTCTATGTTCTAGTATACACTACTTCCAAACACATAATTTCAGTGTAAATGTAAATATCAAAACAAGCATAACAAAACATGGCTCTCACTAAAACAAAACAAGCACCATTCGAAAAGTTGCTCTTTACAGCTCTGTTAGTGCTTGTGTTTTAAAACAAAGTAGAACATCAAAACAAAAGGCGACAATGAAGTAAAGAAACACTAAATCATAGTAGAAACACCGAGTGTACTAGAACATATACAAAAAATGTTCACGAAAATAAAGCAGTGCTGTTAAATAATGGGATTTAAGGCTGTTAAAGAAAATACTTTTTGACAGTTTCCCCTGAAGATGAAATATTGGGAATAAAAATTAAAATTAAAAAACATTAATAAAGTGTTTTAATTATTTACAACGACCTTAAGCCGAACCAAATATATAAATTATTTATCGAAAATACTTTTATATAAGCGATTTTTATACGCATATGCTATTTATATATTTAAGCTATTTGAATAAGTTAAGTTTTTAAATAATATTAACATTTTGAAATACTCCTTATATAATTCTGTGCTATGTAATAAACAATAAAAACATAACTCGGCGTAGCTCGAAATTAAATAAAATGCTATTCGAAGCGTTAGCCAAATCAATTAACAAAAAAAAAAAACCATCGGTTTTTTGCGATTAAATTTTAGTGCTTTAAAATTTTAAAGTTAACAACTATCATAGAAAAAGATGTGAATTTAAACAATACACAGTTATCGTTAACGAGAAATGGATACATTAAATGTAAGCGATATTTTATATTATTATTTTTCTGTTTTATTTAAAATAATTGTACATAGAGCCACACAAACGAAACCACCGCTAATAACATACATAAATGCAATAAAGTTGAAACTTGTATCTGGTGAATACAAAACGGTCTCAAAACGCGGACGCAGCAAGGTGTGGAAGGTTTTTCAAAGTATTGAGAATGATTGCGGGGAGGAAATTTCCGGCCTTTTAATATGTATCAAATGTACAAACACTTATAAATATAATAAACTGACCACGTCAAATTTGGTGAAGCATAAGTGCTTCATTAATGCCAACTTAGAAAATGTTTCTGTGACACCTAAAATTGTTGCAGATAATGCTTTAGAAAAGGAATCTGTGGATATATTTACAAAATGGGTGGTAATAAATTGTAGACCATTTAAAATTGTAAGTGGCTCTGAATTAAAAGAAGTCGCAAAATTTTTTATTTCTATTGGAGCTAAATTTGGGACAAATATTGATACGTCAACTTTCATACCCAAACCAACAACAGTTTCACGCAATGTCAAGTTATTGTACAAACTTAAATTTGAAAACATAAGAAATGAAATTTCTGCAATTGTTAAGATTGGGTACGGCTTAACATCAGACTTGTGGACAGATAACTATTTTAAAAAATCGTATATGGCCCTAACAATACATTTTATAAGAGATGGAAAAATTTACTGCAGACTACTGGGAATGCAAGCAATGAACAATAAAAGGAACACATATTAGTTTTTTTTATTACTCGTAATGTCCTTTTAAATGTTATATAAATAAATATTTTAATTTCTTTAGCTCAAAACATTCACGCAAAAGTGGTCAAATTCTTGTCGAACTTTGAATGTGCTTTAGACAATAAGGCAATAATGGTAACAGACAGAGGTTCAAACATGGTCAGCGTTTTTCGACCCTACAATAATGTGTTTTGTATTAACCATTTGTTGAAAAATGCATTAAAGAAGTCAATTGATGAAGTAAAGGAGTTATCTGATATGTGCAGTACTGGAACCAAATTAGTAAGATACTTCAAAAAAACTGGAGACAATTCAAATTTTACTACAAGCTTAAAAAGCTATTCTCCGACCAGATGGAATACTTTCTATTAATTATTTTAGTCTGTAAAAGATAACTGGAATGAAATTACTTAAATATTACAGAAAAAGAATGAGCTTTGCAGATTAGGTGACCCTAACCTTTCACATATAAGCTATTTCATTGAAGTTTTAGAGGTATTCGAAGAAACTTTGAAGAAACTTGAATGTGAAGAGTATCCGACTTTACATCTAGTCATTGTACATATTGACATGCTCTTACGAAAATGTGCTACTAACGATTGCGACCTACAATTTATAAGAGTTTTTAAAGAAAAAAATTTATTTTATTTGAACAACGTAGTTTTAGAGAATTTAAACATTTTCCATAAAGTAGCCCTATTCTTATTTCCACCGGCAAACAAACTTTTGCATTTCAAGGATGAAGAAAAGTTAGCCATTAAAAAAGCAACAATAGAAATTATGTCTGAATTCTTTTTAAACAATCAATTAAATGCAACAGTAACACTTTCGCAAAGCAATAACGAATTGTTTGGTAGATTTGTTTCTCAGCAAAGCCTAACAAACTCAATAGATGCAGTTACAGAAGAATTAACCATGTATGAAAACACAGTAATACATTTTTACGATGATTTCGATGCATTGAAGTGGTGGGATATACATAAAAAACAATTTCCCTTCTTATATAAAACAAGTCTCAGGGTACTTGCTGTTCCTGCATCAAGTGCTCCATCAGAAAGAGTTTTTTCTTCTGCTCAGAGCTTATTAACAGATAAAATGTGTGCTTTGGGTGATAATACTGAGACTGTATCTCAAATAATGTTTTTAAATTACAATAGTTAAAACACTGTATATATATTTTAATATTTTTTTTAATGTAGAAGTGAATTCTTTATTTAATTTAATGTTACATCTAAGTCACTACCTATGTATATTATATATAATAATTTCAAAAATAGTTATCTATGTGTTTTATTTTAGTGTACTAGGCAACATTGTCAACTCAGTGCGTTTCACTCCATTTTTGGTGCTTTTTAAATTGTGTGTGCGAGTTTTGGTGAGTTTTTAAATTTTTATAGCACCAAAGCTAATTCAATAAAAATTTTTTTATATAATTACAATTTGAAATGAAATTTGTTTTATAACCATATCATAACAATAATGCTAAAAATAGCTTTAAAAACTTGGAATAATTATTATAAATTTTTGGTCTCATTTTAAAAAGTTTTAAACAGAATTTCTAAAAATAATGTGCAAAAATGATATGTAAACACACAAATTTGTTTTTTTATTACAGGCTGTTTTTTAATACGAAAATATAATACTTCTGATAAAAACTAAATTTTTAAAACATATTTTCATGAAGAGATAAATTCTCCTACGTATTATTAATTTTATATCCTTACTATAAATCGCTGAACTCTTTTTAAAAACTTTTGTATAGAACTTATGAAAAAAATCGAATACATGCAAATTTGTTGTTATTTTATTTTTGTTAAGTTTCATTACTATTCGTTTTTCTGAAAACCCTGAAATGTAAAAGACAATTTTACTATTACAAAATAATTAAAGTTTTTTTGAAAAAATAATTCAATTCATTAACAGAAATTGTAATGGTTTTTTCTTCATTTTTGTGCGTTTTCAAATTTTAAAGTTAAAGATGACACAGTAGCTAGGACGTTTTATTTTGATATTTTTCATATTAAAATAAAACGAAGATGTTTCTTGTTTCTCTTTAGCCGAATTCTGCTATCAAAAACTCCAAGCATGTTTTGAATGTTCTACTTCAGTTTTGATATTCTATTTCATTTTTGTTCTAGTTCTGTTTTGTTTTGCTTCAATGTTGTTCTAAAACACTTTTTTTCTCTAATTCTCTATTTTGGTGGCAAGTAAAACATTTGTGTTTGGAAGTATGTGTTTGAAAATGAGAGTGTTTTATACACACACTACTTGAAATTTACGTGATTGCTTATAAGACATTTTTCTTATGCTTGTGCAGCCCTTTACAATCAACATAGATGGCACCTTCATAATTCACCACCTCAATTCCACAGTGCAAATTGGAAACCAGACGTATGTTACAACTTAAATATCTCTTACGAAACCATTACCTGCCTTATTGCAGCCAAGTAATGCAAGTTTTGAAGAACAAGTTATGACATTGGAAAGAATGGGAGCCATTAACGTCAAAAATTCGCACTTAATTGAAAAATTACAGGTCCAGAACAAAATCAACCTATCCGTGAATTGTGGACTAATAATGGCCATAACATTATTGGTTATTATCATTGGCGTAATCAGGAAAAAGAAGAATGGAACTAAAAAAAAACACAACAAATGCATTTGGAAAAAATAGAACAACAAAAAAATTTGAAAACAAAAGTGACATCTGTAGAAAATGATAATTCACACGAAACTACTAATGTTTCCTTATCATTTCCACCAGCAGGTCCCAAAAATCAGAAAATCCACAACCTTCCATTTTTTTAACACTACGTATTCATACGAGGACGTATGAATCTAAAGGGGGAGGAGTTAACACTTACTACAACAACAACTAAAACAAACACCATAATTCATCAAACCAAACATACAAGACAATAACAACAACAGCAAGACTCATACTCGCAAGTCAGCATAATCAACATATTCTAAATAAACCACTATCAAGGTGAAGATTCCCAGACAGTAACCGGAACCCAAGAATGCAATGGCTTGTTGTGGGAAACGATGAGTCAACAAACCAGTACATGAATGTGGGAACCGTCAAGTCAGCAATTATTGTTTAAATAAATTATTAAATATTGTAAAGTAGTTGCAGTCAGATTTTTGAGTTTACGAAATAAAAATGTACTTGCTGTTAACTTAAAAGTTAACAGTACAAAAAATTATACTTTTTTAAATATTTCAACTTGAAAGAAATTAATTTATACAAACAAAAATTACAAATAATTATAAGTTTTAAAACTGAGTATAAATAGAATAGTTTAAAAAGTAATTCAATTTGTATTATAAAATTGTATATTGTGAACCAGGTCAAGTTTTTTTTCCTTAATTCTAAATTTATTAAAAAAGATAAAATATTTACAAAGTACTACAATAAAAAGAAAACAGAAAAAATAGAAGCTAGCAGGATGTTACGCAGCATTTTCTAGATCGCTACATTTGTCAACAGCATTCTTTGTATTTATGTATATCAACCTTATTTCGTTTAGCAACGAATGAAACTTAATTATTAATTACTGTCACGAGAAGAAAAAGTATGAAAAGCAAGTAAATTGCATTTGTTGCTGAACAGAAAGCAAAAACAAATATAAGAGACGATTAATACGGAAGGCAGAAAACAAGCCTTAATGATGTGTGAAGTTTGTATAATAAACTGAATAGTAACTGAATATTTGATCTTTCTAATATTTAATTTCTTTATTTTGGTTAGATATTTGCAGCCCACACTACCTCAGGTAGCTAGACGATGGATGTCAAATTTTTCCTGGTTTCTTTAAAAATAAACACATTCTTTGTAAATAATATTTCTTTCTTAATTAATTTAGAAATTAAAAAATACATTAGCATGAGCCGGAATAAAGTTATTTAATTGGTTCTGTATTAAAATAATTGCAAAGTCTATGTTCAGACTATGCATTTATTATATCTAAGATTATATTTTTTTGTGTTTCTTTGAACTCTTTTTGATTTGTTGTTCACATAATTGCAGTTATTTTGTTTAGTTCTTGGATTGTATCTATGAATATGTATTTGACTTCAGGTTCGGCAAAGCGAATTTCAAGAGTACATAAGAGTGTGTACTTGTTTCTTTTCCTCTTGTCTCTCTCGACCAGTTATAACTGTATTGATAAGACTTGCAAAATGTTAATATAGAGTAGAATGTGTCAATAATTCTTTTTTAGTAAGTCTTATGTTTGACTAATTTCATAAAACTGCCTATAATATTTACCCCGTATCTATGTATTTTTGTTTGAGATAGATACTTTTAATTTGGATATTATAAATGTATTTTTTTTCTTCTTTTAAACATTTAATGTTCTATGAACAGGCACATTCTACCACTTTCATGTCGCTCCAAGTAGATATTTTTAGTTTTTCACTATCCGTTTCGTCGACATGTAAAACCTCTAATTCGATTAATTTAGAAGGGGCACAGCATGTGCGTGGAGCCTTTTTATGATTCTGTTTCCAAATAAGGCTTTGCAATAAAGCATGATGGTGGGCTGGATTGTAACGTGGCGGACAACGACCATGACAATAGCCGGCATCGAAAACTTTTGGCTGTATTATAAACTCGAACCCTTTAATTTCCTTAAATGTTACCTCCATTGAATGGCGACAGCAGCGTTGATTGGCCTTGTAACAGTTCGTACGTCGGTTATTTCGATTCTTGTTATTGTTGTAAATCTGATGATGAAAATGGCGCTGAGTTGTGACCTCCTTATTTAATACGCTGTGATGATTTTCATACTTGTAAGGCCTTATAGAATGCCGGAAATGATCAAAATGGCTGATAATATTTAATACGGGCATAAGTTGGTTACCTTTGGTAAATAGGTCATCTGCTAGAGCATCGGTCGCTGTGTTATAGGCGTCATATAATAATCGAGCTCCTATACGTTTGCAATTATCACATTGCAATTCTAATACAACATTCTGTAACAGTTTGTCTTCGATGGTTATTTTCACTGCTTTCGTAACTTCAAATTGAAGCCACTGAGTGTGAGTTTCATCTGATTTAGAAGGGTCAACATGTATGTCAACCTTTCGCCCGACTATCAAAATACGTTTACCAGCTCTTGATATATAATATAATTTCAAATTTAATACATTTACTTGGTTGAGTTTATTGTTGCCTTCGTATTTGTTTAAACCGCATAAATTGCTTTTAGGTTTTTTACGTGTTTTCTTATTTTTAGTACTTCTTATGGCTAAAATGGGACTATGTATAAGGACCAGTCTTAAGTTCGCTTCCTCTATATCACTCGAGCTTAAATTTAAAAGCTCTGGGTTAAGAGCAAACACTAAGCGAATAATGGTTTTACGCTCATCTCTTTCTTTTTTTGTACTTCTAGGTTTCTGATATTTCTTTTTTAATAAAAAAATATTTCTAATACGTTCTTCCAGGCTTTTCTTTCTACCTTCATCATAATCACTTTCTACATTATCAATATGCGTTCCAAGAGCACTTCTTTTCTGTCGCAATTCACCAATTTCGTTGTAGGATTTTTTGTTCTTTTGGTATTGACTTAGTAAGGTAATATTGCTAAAAATACTGAATATTCTTAATGGCCTTAGCAAATGTTCATCGTACTCGTCAAATACGTCCTGAAGCTCAGGACGTTTTTGCTTATAAACACGTTGCAAATATTCCTGGTATTTGGTGATATACTCCTTCTGGCTTATATTGACCTAAAATTAAGAAAAATTCATTAAAAAGATTATGGTTGAGGTGATCAAAATGCGTAAAAATTAAATCTAATTTTTGAAGACTCGTCAAGAATTTTATTCCAATATTTTTTTTTTTTTAATTTTTCATCTATACATCTAATAAAATAGTAACGCGGTCATCCCTGTACATGAAGTATTTTTTTTTCTTTTTGTTTTATTGGTGTATTTAGTAATCCACATGGAATAGAAAACACATATTTTTGTAATTTTTGTCTGTCTATGTTCGCATCACGTAAAACTACTGGATGGATTTGAATAAAACTTGGGAGAAGTTCTCTTAGAACCTTGGGAACTTGGGAACTCTACAATAAATATTTAAAAAAACATTTTTTCAAAATCTGAATTTCAATTAAATTAGCAAAGACACACTGACGAAATCGTGGGCACTGCTAGTTGTACAATAAAAACCAACTTTTAAGTAAAGCATAAAATAGAGAGGTTAATATCTTAAACAGCCATTTCATCCACTTTTTTATTTTATATGTACCAGGAGCTCACAGGGCTGATCTTTAAAGAATTTCTAGCCTCTTTTGTCACTTAGACGGACATTGGGCCTTAAATTAAATTTAAGGAAAATATTAGTTTAAGTACGCAGCTCGACAGACTGCAGAATTCTTAATCGTATAGCGAATTTTCAAGGCTTTTCCTCTAGATTTCTCATTTTGGGACACTTGGGAAATTAAGTCAATTTCATACGGTTTTATTGGCTTTATGGTTTGCAATATAATTTTTTGTGGCCTAATGAACAAAGATTTTTTATTATTATTTTATTTTTTTTTTTTTTTTTTGCTGTAAAAGGCTGTATTGAAAGATACTTGTATTAAGTTTTCAATTTTTAGAAAAATTTTGCTTTAAATTTTACAAATAAAAAATTTTGTTCTAAATTTAAAAATAAAAAAAAAAAACATTTTTATGTTTACTTTTTTGTAAAAAAATTAAATATGGAATGGTTTTTGAGAGTTAAGGTATTCGCGATCCTAAAAATGATGATTGTTTGCTATTTTTTCTGTTTTTGCTCATTTTGCATAAGTAGATACAAAACTTTTTGTTAGTTATAAAATGTTTTGGTTTTTATTAATTGTTTATAGTTGTTTGCTTAATGAAACTGCAAGTAGATTAAAAACATTTTTTAAAGATTTTATATTAAAAAAAAAAAAAGATTTAGGTCTAGGGCTAACAGTGGATGTTCTGGAAACTGAACACCAACGATGGTTGTATTAAAAGTCAGCCAAAGAGATTTCTGTTTTAAGAACAGGGCTTGTGCTCTGTTCTGTTAATCTTTATTGATTGAATCTAAGAATTACTTATTTTAAACAAGTAACTTAAATTATTTATTAGCAGAGTCAACTGCTCTACCAATACAAACACACTCACACTGCGGGAATATGCTGATACGGCAGAAACCACAGCGTGAGTTTTGTTTGTTATAACTGCATCGCTGGGAGTTTGCTGATACAGCTAGAATACATTGTTGTGCAGTGCGTCTTATTTTCACATACCAGACAGAGGTTTCGGTTTATACATATTTTATAAGTAAACATTATAAGCCTCTGCCGATTGGTAAGACTCCTTCCTTTTATAGAAAGAATGATTAATACTTGGTTGATCATTCTTCATTGTTAAAAAAATTTAAACTTAATTGTGTTGTCAAATGCCTTGCTTCCCCTCTTGAGTAATAAAATGATATAAAAAAATAATAGTATTACAATTAAACATTGGCTTTAATACTTAATACAATTATTTATTTTATGAAATTATAATTAGTTTGTGTACATTTTTTATTAAATTTATTTATTAAAATATTAGTTTTACAATTAATATTTTTAATTAGCATAATTTACACTATTTATAGAAATTCATAATGTTAACGACAGGTTGTCAAAAGATCGCACATTTCCTTTTTTTTCTTTAAGAATAAAATATTAATTTCAGTAGAGATTTATAAAAGTTTTTAGTTAGCGTAAGATAGTTTTGGACGAAAAGACGAGGTCTTGGTGAGGAAGCACTGTGATATTGTGTTAACTAAATAAAGACAATACAGTGTATACGAGAGCTAGTTTCTCGATGATTTTGATTTTAGCGAATAACTGATTCTTATGCTTAGGACAATGTTGTTAAGCATGGAGAATTAAGGTCTTATGTCAGAAACACCGATAAGGGATGTGTATTGAATGGATTAGAAATCTAAATGTTATTAGTTATCATAACAATTTCAGCGTTAAATTTCATAGAAATATTTTGTTAAAAGATTCTTAACATATTGCTGGATGTTAAGGATTTGTTTTTTACTACGAGGATTTATTTATTTCTTTTGTAGACAAAAAAGCTCGTCCGTTACCACATATATTATTGAAATGTGTTGCTTAAAACAACTTAAAACCCGAATAATTTCATAAAGTTTACCCACTTTTTTTTAATACTTGGTGAGGAAAAGTTATAGTTATTATAAGTTAAATTTTTTTAGTCTGTTTTTATGGACGGTTATCTTTTTTCCATTCCCGTCAATTAATTCAACATTGTGTTTTCGTTAATAGAGACGACGGTATATGGTCCTTTATAAGCCTTATCTAACTTGTGTGCAGCTTCATTGCGAACGAGAACCAATTGATTAAGGGTTATATTGTCAGGATTTGCCCTTTCCCTTGAGAATTATTGCCGTGCTAATTTTGCTGTTTCTAAAAGGGTGTTGGCTCTTCGCCACGCTACTTGAAGTCTGAACTTGATTTTCTTTTTATATGAATTGACATTTTACAGTGGAGCTATATCTGTGTCATATGTGAACTCTAGACATGGAGGTATTTTGCAAAAATAAGTTTGAATGGACAATAATCATGGGCTGTTGAAGGAGCTGTATTGTAACAATATACAACAAATTTTAGCCATGTATTCCAGTCTGTTTTGTCATTTGATATACGATCGCAAATAATCATTGAAAGTTTTATGAGATCTTTTCACTGTACCAACCGTTTCATAGTGGTAAGGGTTTGAATTAATTTTTCTACTTTGAGGAGGATGCAAAAGCCTTGAAGGACTTGATTCATATACTCAGTACCCATATCAGTAATCATTCGCTTCATTGTTCCATGGTACGGCAACTAGATATTTAGTTAAATCAGACATGATAGTGACTACGTACTCATTATCGGATTCCGGCCAAGGTAAGAATTAAATGGTATCAATGATGACAATTTCAAAAGGTTTAATTGGGGTTGGTGTGAGTACTAATTTTTCTTAAAATATAATTACGGGTTTGTTCATCTGGCATATTTGACAGCATTTGACATGTTTAGCGATGTATCTTGCCATGCCTTTCCAAAAATATAGAAGTCTTATTTTCTTTAACATGTGAGTAATTCCGACGTGACCTCCACTAATGGGGTCATCGTGATATTTTTACAATATGGTTTTTTTTCGGTTATATTATTAATATTCCTTAATTTAGAAATGAGCATAATGGTCAATCTGTCTAGGAGACCGTTACCTTTACTTTTAAAGGTTTCTATACCGATTTTATCAAAAAGACAATCACTTAGTGAGGGTCGTATGATTGAGCAGCCTATTTCATCAGCTATTTTTTCAAGCTTTGGAAAGAGGTGACCTAAATCGACTTTTCCATTAATAAAAGAGTTCTGCAACTTAATCTAAGAAAGATTATTCTTTCCTTTGAGGATAATTTATTTATCCTTAGTAAAATGCAACTGTGACATTTTACAGTGCTCCTGGGCATTTATCGCCTTATTTACTTTAAAGTTATCCGATTCTTGGGATTGTTTTTTCTTGTTTTCTTTACAATCTCTTTTTAGATTAGCCTAAAGTCTTGTTGTTACCTCATGCGGGTTAATTTTTATGAAGGGTTTTGCAAAGAGAACAAGTATGTGAGTGGTCTGCGATCGCTTCGAATTACAAACTTTTTACCATATATGTATGGTCTGAAATATTGGATCGCCCAATTAATAGCGGTAAGTTCCTGTTCTATGGTTGATTTATTACTCTCACCCTTCGTAAATGATTTATATGCGTATGCAATTGGCAATTCGATCCCATGTTTTTCTTGACGAGCGAAGTTGCTTGCGTCTGTTGTAATATAAAACATTTTTTCGAAATCTGCGTATTGCAAAATTGTTGGACTTAGTAATTTACTTTTTAAGTCACTGAATGCGTTTTCACATTCTGGAGTCCATACAAAAGGTACATTTTTCCTAGATAGTCTAGTAATGTGGCGAGATGATTCAGCAAAATTTGGTATAAGCATTCTATAGTAGTTGCAAACGGCAACGAAGCGTCCTGCTTCATCACCCTTGTAAAGCCTTTACTGTTCTCTTTGATTTCTGTTGAGTCATGTTATGTAGTTGTGTTTTTTTTTTTGTGGTATTAAATTCCTAAATTAATTTACTTAAGAGCCTTAAAGTCTTAGTCAGCTCTACAGTATGACAAAATTAATTGTCGAAGTTTTCTTGAGAAAATATGAACAACTGTTTTGGAAGTCGGAATTATTTCTGATTTTATTTAAATTTTGGATCAGCATATATATTATTTTAATTTGGAGTTTTCTTATTATATTTCCCCTTATTCTATGTTATTCTTTTTTTCTACTCTATGTTAACTCATTGCCCTACTTAAAATTATTTGTTTACAAAATTGCATATACTCTACATATTACAAATGCAGTGTCATATATTAATTTTGCCATGCATTCTAGTGACTCATATCAATTGACACCAGTCACTTGAAATGCAAGTCATACTTTTCTTATTCATATTTGTTTTGTTTTTCTATTTTTATTTTGGTTTGTTTTTATTTTCATGTATGTATGTTTGTGGATCCACATGCACTACACCCTTTGTAGGTGTTGGATAATTTTCAATTATTGAAAGGTTGCTGTCATCTGGTAATATACTTTTGTCAGTGCATTTGTGTCCTAGGAAGTCTACTTCTTGACAGAAAAATAAGCACCTATTCGGGATGTAGTTTAAGATTATATTATCTTCATAAGCTTAAATATCTTTTAGATTTTGCAACATGTGATTTGTAGAACATCTAATCACAATTAAATCATTCATGTACACAAAAGCCTGTGCTGGAAACAACCCAAAAAAAGCTAGTGACATCCTTCTTTGAAATGAGCTTGGAGCAATTTTTATACCATAGGGTAATCTTTTAAACTGGAAGGAACCTTTGTCCGTTGAAAATGAGGTAATATCTCTCGAATTTTCTTCCAATTCAATTTGATGAAAACCCGAAATTAGATCCAAGCATGAAAAGAATTTTTGCTCGCCCTTGTTGGTCTAATATATCATCAATGCGAGGTAAAAGAAATTTATCAAATCAATCAAATCAAAGTTTTTATTAAAGTTATATCCATTTGCAGGAGTTTCCAGATTATTGCTTAGATACTGCAAAACTTTAAGTTGCTCTATGACATATACAATGCACTTAATTTTAATTCGTGCATTCAGCTGATATTAGAAGAAGCGGTCTCAGATTTAGAAGAGGTCTTTGAAGAAGAAAAAAAAACAATGCCACTCATCATCATTGTATTGCAAAAGAGAATTTGTTTAAAGTAAAATTATTGTTACTATTACTATTATGAATAAATTAATTATTTTCAAATAAAATAAATTCTATAAAGTAATTAATTACTAAACTTGTTCCAAGTTAATGTTTTTAAACTTTCGGTGACCTTTAAATTTGTATTTGCTAAAAGGAACTTTTTTCTCCTTAATCCGCTTTTTTTAAGCTCTAACAGCAAATGACCCTAAGACATATTTCTGCCAAGTTTCATTGACTTAGGTGAGTTCATTAGAGCTTCTATAAAAAAGAAAAAACAAAAGAAATATCTGGCTAGATTGCTTAAATATTCCAATGTTCGCCATCAAATTAAATATTAACGAATTGTCATTTTGAATTTGTATTTTGGTACTTTTTGTTGTTGATCTACGAAAATTTACGAAAATTATGGCTAAAAAGGCCCACTTTTAGGAAAGTAAAATTATTAAGTCTGCAATAAAGTTTTGATAATTTAAGCGAATCAAATAAAAATTTCTGTGCATGTGTAGTTGGTCTACTATAATCAAGTAGCAAAAATGCTGCAACATTAAGATAAAGGAAATCCCACAACCCCCAAAATAATGACTAAAAATCCTAAATTTGGCTTTTATGCTCTTTTGCTCATAAAGTCCACATATAGACTAGGGCTCATGAAATACTTTCAGCAGCAATTCGGAATATGTATATCTTTTGTATTGTGGTCTTTTTTCCGATCCCAGCTTTAGGATTTTAGAACATATAGGGTAGAACTAAAATTTTTATGTAAAACAGGTCAAATTGAAGGACTTCCACCTTCTACAAGGATGATCAATTTTTTACAAAATTTATTGCAAACATTTAAAATTTTTCTCGCTTAAACAAATTTTAGAAAATTTGTCTGTAAATTGCAGTAAGTGTTATAAAAAAATTGGACGAGGATATTGAAAAATTAAAAATTTTAATTTTAAAATGCTTATGACTCAAGCAAATTAAACATGAACATGCAGATTAAGGCACCATTTTGTAGGTAAAGACTAGCCTTTTAAGTCCATATATAATTTTTTAAAATCAAGCAAAAATTTAAGAAGCATCAAACATTAGAAAAATTTGTAGGTGCGAGGTACACAAATTTGAGGCCACATAACGCCATCTCTGGAAATTCCATGGTACCCAGCTTCAAAACTTGAGCCTAGCCGTTTACAAATGGTTGAGTTATTTCCCAAATATTTTGATTCTGCCCTACTGTGCACAATTAAATTCAATAATAATGGTCAGTATTACACAAGTAATTCTACTTTTTCATTTTATTATTATCAATTCAAAATCAAGATAATTAGTAAGAAAAGCATGACTAGGCACCAAAAATTTGTGATCTATCGTTTCAATATTATTTGACAATTTTTATTAACTTAAAACTCAATATTAAACTTTTCTAATCTTAAACTATCTTCATAAATGGTTAATTTTTCAGAAAAGGTCTGTTTACTAACTAAAATTTTTTACTAATTGTTACTAGAATGTGCTCACGTACTCAAAAAACTTGCAAGAAGAGAGTGAAAAAGGAGCGTAGAAATGTAAGAGAGAAAAAATTTGTTGCAAGCAAGACAGATTGAATGCTAGGTAAACGTATCAGGACAAAAACAAAAAACGCGTGTAATTTGTTTGTGTAAATTTACTTGTACGTGTTAATAAACAGCAGAGTAGGAATTTACTCATGAATGTGCAGCACACGTAAATATTTACGGACATGAAAATAATTTTAACACGTTCGCGGACGCTTAAAATTTCAGGGAGCTGCAAAAATATACATGCAATTATTTTTGAAGCTGGTTGTAATATCCGAAGTCTTATTACACATATATTATGAGAGTAGTTGGAACATCGTATTTAAACCGACGAAATAGTTATTTTTCAATGTAGTCTGCTTAAGGAAATATGTAAAAACACGGAGTAAAGATAAAATAATTAATAAAAATTTATTATAAAATTTGAATGCTGTAGCATTCACGTCCGCGAACGTGTTAACTGCGTAGTTTTACAAATAAAAAAATTAATTGATTCAAAATACAGTATGCAAATTCGATATTCGTACACCGCTATATTCTTTATTTTATTTTGTTTTTTTTTTTTTTTAATTGTCTTGATTGAATTAACAATCAGAGTAGGAAAAAATTAATTTTTTTATTAATTGTATATCATTTTTAAATATAAAAATACTAGATATGAATGTAGAATAAAAACTTAGAAGGTATTTCGCAATTTTACTAAAGTTGTTAGTTATGCTAAAATAATCTTAATAAAAGAGCAAAATAAAGGATATAGTTATTCATGGAAAAGACAAAATTTGTATTTAATTCTCAGAATTTTACCAGCTGTTTTCGCTTTATAAAATTTTAAAAGTAGAGAATACAGCAGTAGATGTAAAATTTCATTTTTTTATATAATTAAAAATATCAATCCCTTAAAATTGGAAGAACACATTTTCCCAGAAATTTCATAATTTTTTGTCCCATAAAATGTAAAACACTTTAACAAATATATAACTCGTTTGCTTTGAAATTTACATAAAAAGCATGTTTATTCTTCCACCTCAAACGTACATAAGTTAAGAACACGGGGTTATTTTCAGGAAAAACACATGATTAACCCGCGACATTATTTTCAGGAAAAACACATAATTAACCCGAGACATAATTTTGAGGAAAAACACATAGTTAACAAAAAAGGTTATTTTGAGTAAAACACGTATTTGAAAAACATACGCAAAGGGATAAGAAAAACACGATCATAAATCAAATAAGTAATTAAGAACCTTAGATAAGAAATACCCTTGTATCCCTAAAACATTTTATTGACATAGCTATTTATATTTCCCGCACATTATTAAACATTGTAATCTTTAAGTAGCAAAAGTATAAATACCACTGTAAATACTCTTGCCAGGCAGTTGATAAGAAATCTCAATAAAGAATACTTCTAGATACAAAGTAGTATTTAGCAGTAAACAAATATTTTTTTAACTCAAAAGGAACCGAGTTAATTAACTGGCGATCCTGCCAGGAGGATATTATATTTATATTCTTTAAAAGCGGACCACTAGAGTACTTGTCGCAGCAAGTAGTTCTGGTCTACTTCTTTATAAAAAGAAGACAAACAATTCTTCATAGGAAGAAATTAAACAACAAATCCTAGATAAAATAGGATATTTAACAAATTTAAATCCTACATAGAATAGGATACAAAAACTCAAAGGATAAATAATTAAGCCCTGATGAGAAAAGCCTCAAGAGCAAAAATCTTCGAAAATAACAGAAACATGGAACAAGTAAATTTAAACTAATTTATGCATCAAATAGCAAGCCTACAAGTAGCTTTGCAAGACATCCAACAGGAAAATGTTTCACTACGCAGCACACTAGAACAGATCCCAATAAATCCGGTCGTAGGGCAAGCACGTACTAAAGCTTTAGTACCTAAGGTAGCTGCATATAACAACCCGAATGAGATCAACCTTGAGATATTCAAGTCATTATCCACATTTGATGGAACAAAGAGCAACTATCGATTATGGAGAGAGGATGCTACACGCTTAACGAACTACATTGACAGTCATGCGAATTCCAACAAATATGTCGAAGCACTGACCATTGTGAAGTCTAAGATAATCGGGCCAGCAGCTAATATACTTTTGAATCATAACACTATTTTCAACTTTGAAGCAATTCTGAACAGATTAGATTACACTTACTGTGATCAGCGACCTCTGTATGTCCTTAAAGATGAATTAATAAGATTAACCCAAGGCAAATTAACTCTGACAGAATTCAACGATGAAGTCAGTAAGAGTAGTGTTCTGTCATTTGTCCTGTCCGCACGCGTTTTTGTTTCGTCGTTCTTTTAATTTATGTTGTGTTTTTAAATATAGTGTCAATATTTAATTAAATGTGCCATAAAAAATATAAAAAAAAATAAGAACAGAAACTTAATCAATAATAATAATAATAAAAATTAAAAATCAAAAACATAAAACCAAAAATATCAACATACCTACATATAAGCAAACAAACAAAAAATAAATTCTTATAACAGTTTCAAAAAGGAAAGAAAAACAACCAAAGCAATATTTACAACAACAATACATATAAAATCAACACAGAAAAAACCATATCAATACAAGACAAAAAAATATAATAGTAATAACAGTGATGGTTTTTATGGCTCTTTACGATGCAAATTGTACCACAAGTAGTACCTTTCCTTTTTTCTAATTTTTTCCTCTTTTTTTATAGTAATTGTAATTTTATTTTACTTACACCTTTGTGTTAACTGTTGTTTGACTAGTTAGTGGCGAAGGTATAACACTGGTCACTAAATAGTCACAAAAACATAAGTTTTTTACAGGGGTGTTGGTATTATAAAGTAGACAAAAGGTTTGAGCCTTTGTATTTGTAATGGCAGGAAGATTTAGAATCGATTTCTGCAACATACGTGGATTAAGAGCGAATTTCTTCTCTGTGTATGCACACATTTGTCTCCATCGGCCTGATATTTTCGCCTTATGTGAGACCCAGGTATCTGAGGATGCTGATCCACAGGATTTTTATTTGCCTGGGTACTCTCTTCTACCTTTTTTTAGTCTACATAGGGGCCTTGCGATGTACATTCGTAATGAAGTCGTGTACCAGTGCCAGCAATCATTAGGCACAAATGATCCTGAATTTAACTGTCTTTGGGTTAAATTCAAAATCTAGTCACACTTCTTACAATTCAGGTTTTTATACAGAAGCCCAAATGCCGGAAGGGATTAATGTATTTCCGGCTTCGATGCCCTTTCCGATTCCATATCGAGAATCCTAGAAAGCTGTCCGAACAGTGAAATTGTTGTTGGTGGTGATTTCAATGTTCACAACTCGTCTTGGATTCGCCATTCGAATCGTACAACCCTAGAGGGCCAATATGTTGAGCTTTTCGCCGCGCACAACCACCTCTCGCAATTAATTAACGAGCCAACACATATTTCGTGTGTTGAAGGGCAACAATATAATACTCTCGACACTCTTCTTACCTCACACCCTGATAAGTATGAGGTAAGTATACTTGCGCCTCTCGGTAACTCGGATAACTGCACCATTTCCGTTTAAAATATATGCGCGAAAAAACTCGTTGGGCTGAGCTCAACGAATTTTTTCGGCATTTTAATTGGAAACTTTGTTTTCTGGACAATAAAGTCGATGCCATGGCAGAAATGGTTGTGAACAATATTTTGCTTGGAATGAAAACTTTCATTTTATCTAAGCAAATCCGTGTTAATCCAAGAAAGAATTCTTAGTTTAATCAGACGTGCAAAAATGCAGTCCCATCCAGAGAGGAAGCATTCCGTATATGGCGGTGTAACAAAAACGCCGTAACTGATTTGCTGCGCAAAAAGGCGAGATCTTCTTGTGCCAAAGTACTAAGGTGCGAAAAAGCTTTAAACGAGCAGCGCCTTCGTGCTAAAGTTCTTACTACTTCTCGGGGTAGCAAGAGCTTTCGGTCATTCGTTAAAAGAGTGAAGGATAATGCTAGTTCCTCAATTCCGCCTCTTTTAAAGGATGATCAAATAATACACTACCCGTTTGATAAAGCTAACGTCTTGGCTGAAATTTTTGCAAGTAACTCCTACTTGCCGGAAAGCAGTCAACCACTGCCCGCACTGGAAAGAGTATCAGTAACTATGTCATATATTCTTTCGAGCACGTGCAGTTAAAAAGGTTTTAGCGGATCTCAACATATACAAGTCCCATGGTCCGGATGAAGCAGTGCTCTTCGACATTAGCGCGTCCATTAGAAAAACTTTTTAACATTTTGTACCATGCTGGTGAGTTCCTACGAGTATCATGTTGGAAGATTGCTAATGTAACACCAATCCCCAAAGAGCATATGCCATTCATTTTCGTTTTGCAGTAGACCAAGCCTTCGGGAAATTGAGGCTATTAGAAAGCACATGGACGATACCCTTAATCGCGACCTTTTGGTAATTTCCGAATGGGACCTGGCGAACAGGGTTCAGTTTAACGCTTATAAAACCCACTGCTGTGTGCTTTCGCACAGGCGTACTGCTGAACATGGTACGTCATCTGTGATTATGGGTGAAACATATATTAAGGAATCAGAAGCTCTCGATGTTCTTGGCATAAAAATTCAATGCGATGTTCGTTGGAACAAGCACATATTTCATGTTGCAAAAGAAGCATTCAAGTGCATAAGTTTTCTGAAACGGTGTACGAAATACTTCACTCCATTTGATCTCCTTACTATCTATGTCACCTTTGTCAGACCGAAAATGAAATACAGCTCTCATGTATGGGCTGGTGCTTCATAGTCTACTTTAGAGTTACTCGACCGCAATGTGGGGTGTGTTTCACTATTTTATCGTTACTACAACGAAATTTGCTCTTATGAAATCAGGGAACTTGTTCCTGAAAACCGTAATTTCATACGCGCAACACGATCTGCATCAAGAGAGCATTCCTTTGTGATCGATTGGCCAGTGAATCGCACAACACATTACAGAGAAAATTCGTTTTTTAGCCGAACAGTTCGTATGTGGAATAAACTCCCTGCAGAGGTCTTTCCTGCCACTTTCAGTGTGCAAAGATTCAAATCAATTGTTCACAAGCACTACTCCCTCTATCCCCCATCCCACAACCTAATTTCCTAGTTGTGGCATAATGCATTGCATAAGTAGGGGTCATCCCCTGAGTGCTAGTCCTAATTAAAAAAAAACCGCACTGACAGTAATTACATCAAAAATTGCTATGTCTGGAGATCCCCCAGAGTCAATTAAGTGTATGACGGCACATGCAATGGAAGATGCAGTTCGAACATTTAAAAATGGCATAAATAACGATTTTATTCGGGTAACACTCTACGGAAACCCAATTAAGGATTTAGATCATGCCTATGCCATTGCACAAGCCATAGAGCATGACAACAACCATAAAGATCTTTGTTATAACAATGTCTATCATAAAGAAAAAAGAAGTCATCATGAGAAAATGCACCAGAAAACACAACCACGACAACCATCCAAAAATGATCAGCATTTCAGAAGACCGTCTTACCATACACCACATCAACATCAGCACCAAAAGAACTTCCCCAAGCCGGAACCAACGGACATCTCCTCTGGTAACACCAAGCAAGTCCAGTATAACACTCAAGCATTCCACAGTCAACCCTGGAAGAGACGACACAGTGGGAATTATCATCAGCAGCCAAAGATATAACGAAACAACAGAATAGAGGCTACTCAACCTATAGAGGACAACAGCAGCATCATATCAAAAAAAATTTAGTAAGTCCCAATATAATTCTAACCATATTTATAAGAATTTAAACTTATAGACGGGTTGTTCTACATAACTATGACTGATGATGACAACAAAAAGTATAAGATGTTCATAGACTGTGGAGCAACCCACAAATATATTTAAAAAAACTTAGTCTTAGGACCTGGAATTAAGACAAAACCCTTAAAAAGGACCACCATGCACGGTGAAGCGATAATAACGTCCAAACAGAAGATAAAACTATTTAAAAAAGAATTAGAATTTTTTGAATTAAAAAACGATGTCGATTTTGATCTAATGTTAGGTGTTCAGGGAATGATACAATTAAACGCGGTCATAGACATGAAAGGAAAATTGTTCAGTGTCCCAGAATTACCATATAGAATAAATTACTCTATAGGAGAAAAACAATACGAAGTAGAAATAAATAGTTTGATGCAGGAAAACAATAAAATAGGTCCGTTGCCTTTCACGACAACAATCGAAGCTAGTATCAGAACAACTAGTAAGAACCCTATTTGCACGAAACAATACCCTGGAAACATGAGTGATATGAAATTCGTTAATAAGGAAACAGAAAAGTTATTAAAAGATGGAATAGTTCTAAGGAGTTTCAGTCCGTATAATTCTCCAATGCTAACAGTAAAGAAAAAAGCTGTTGATGAAAATGTTAAAGCCAAAAAGAAAATGGTTATAGATTTTCGCAAATAAAATGAGCATACAATTACAAATATATACATTATCCCTGACGTGAGCACAACTTTGCAAAATTTGGGTAATGCTAGATTCGTCACCACCTTGGATTTAGAATCTGGCTTCCATCAGATTAAAATAAAAAAAAGTGACAGAGAAAAGACAGTCTTTTGCGTTAATGGAGGCAATTATGAATTCATACGAATGCCTTTCGGATTGAAGAATGCACCTTTCATTTTTCAACGGTGCGTAGACGACATTTTAAGGGAATTCATAGGAAAATTTGTGTACGTCTACATAGATGATGTTTTGATCTATTCGTACATGAAACACATAAACATTTTTTTTTGATGCATTAAATAAAGCCACTTTAAAAGACTCGAATGAAAAATCAAAATTCTTTATGTCCGAAGTTGAATACCTGGGCCGCATCATCAAACACAATAAAATAACGACAGATCCAGAGAAAATAAGAGCAATTGAAAATTCTCCCACTCCCAAAACTATCACGGATTCGAGAGGATTTTTAGGATTAACAGGTTATTACCGTAGATTTGTAAAAGACTACGATCAAATTACAAAACCTCTAATTATACATTTCAAGGGTGAAAACGCACATATTGGCAAAAATAAAAGTGCAAATAAACAAATCGAATTGGATCAAAAAGCCATAGCAGCTATAGAAAAATTAAAGTTGAAACTAAAAGAACAGGTGGAATTATTTCAACCCGACTTTAAAAAACCATTCGAATTAACAACGGATGCATCCAACATAGCTATTGCAGCCGTGTTAAGCCAAAATAAGAACCCCGTTTACTTCTTATCAAGAACCTTGAGTGAAACAGAGCAAAGGTATAGTACAAATGAGAAGGAATTATTGTTGCAAGAACTTAGGAATTATATATACGGCATAGCCGACCTAAGGATCTTCACAGACCATCATTCCCTAACATACGCCATCTCAGAAAAAAACCCTAGCCCCAAATTAAAACGCTGGAAAGCTATAATAGAAGATTACGGTGCAAAAATGAAATACAAGCCAGGTACAGAAAATGTAGTAGCTGACGCACTATCCCGACAGATTATAAACACGTCTTCAATTGACACCGCACACTCAGATGAAAGTTCACGTAGTGGTATTATTAAATCAGTTTCATATCCATTTAATTTATACGGCATACAAATAGAATTAGTACCCACGAATAATTTGGTAGAAACAAGAACACGAACTATTTTTTCGGGGAAAATACGATATACTATTAATTTTACTAACCACGATAATTTAATAACAGAGTTAAAAAAATTCATACCCCTAAAGAGAGTTATATCATAACACACACATATTGAAAACATATATGAATATGGAAAAACAATCACAAGCACATTTGTTGGGACCAATTTTGTCTATTCACCTAAAAAACTAAAAGATGTATTAGATAAGAATGAGCAAATTCGCATTGTTAAAGAAACACATGATAGAGCTCATAAAAGCTACAAAAATACTATAAATGAAATACTCGAGAAATAGTATTGGCCAGAAATAAAAAGAGAAGTAAAAAAATATAATAACAATTGTTCAGCATGCTTATATGGTAGATATGAAAGCAACCCTATCAAAGAACCTTTAGCCGACTCGACTATACCAACTCAACCCAGAGAATTTATACACGCAGATATTTATTTCAATTATAAGATGATGTACCTCGTAACCATAGAAAAATTTTCCAAATACATAGTAGCACGCGAAATCAAAACAAAAGCAGGAATTGATAACGAGTTAGAAGAAATAATCATTACAAGTTTTCCCGAATGCAAACGATTGATAACTGACAGCGAAGCATCTTTTGTCACACCAGCCATTAAACAAATGTGCCATAAATACGGCATTCAAAAATAAGAAACGCCAGTTCATAGATCAGCAGCGAACGGACAAGTTGAGAGAGAGCACAACTCAATTAGTGAACTAACAAGAATTTTTAAATTTAACAACCACTCCACAAGCAGAGACGAAATATTCAGAGCCATTAAAGAGCTAAATAATACAGTACACAGTGTAGAAAAATATCGACCAAAGATCATATATCTCGGTTTAACTAATGCAAACAAAAAAGACATAATAAAAAATTTAAAGGACGCGTCTGAAAAGGTGCTTAGCCGATTTAACAAAAACGCAAAACATAGAACGTTCACAAAGGGCACACAGGTTTTAGTAAAAATAGTCAGCATCAGAAATAAAAATCTACCACGTTACAAAAAAGAAATTGTCGAGGAGGACTTAGAAGACATAATCATAACAAAAAAGGGAAAAAACGTACATAAAAGCAAGAAAAAGAATATCACTTTCAGACATGATGAAGCAAGTATACCAGATTATAGCCGTACTGGTAACATTATTCAAGATGTCTAAAGTAGTAACTAGATTGAGCACATCGAGGGACAAAAATACATATTAACCCGAATTGATGATACATATTTATTTGATGAATTTACATTTTTGTTTTACGTCACTAATGTAACAAAATCTTTCATTTATACGAACAAATATTTGATAAAAATTCTTATCCTACTATCGAAGAACATATCATAATAAAGAAAATAGAAACTCGAATAGAACAAATTAACGAACATTAAATAAAAAAGGGAGGATTGAATTTCGTGGGATCGACTCTGAAGTTCATTACTAGTATACCAGACCACGACGATGTAATCGAAATAGAAACCAGAATTAATGCCGTAAGTGACAATAACGAAAAGCAAAGAAAAATTAATTCGAAATTCGAGAAATTATTGGACTCTATACAAGGAGGAGTAACAGAAAGTCACATCATAATTAAAGAAATTTACGATGAATTATAAACATTGGTAATAACAATAAATGCGGCTAAAACAATGAATACTTGGCTGAATCATAAGATTGAAAGGATGTTAAAGAAATAGCAGAACATAAGTCATCGTTTGTATCATTTATTAAGATATTAGAATATTCCGACATCTATATGGCAAGAACCGACGCACAGTGGTTCAGAAACGTTTTTCATTGGACAAAACTCTGTAACTTTTTAACTAATAAAGATTTTTTAGTAGTTCTTTTCTTAGTCAATAGACAACATCTTAAGCTTTTACCGAGTTTGGGACTTATTAAAATCGGTTCAGCGGTTGCTGAGAAATTCAAGCCTAAAGTTGAACTTTCGATTTGCTTTTCCTAATTCTTGTTTGAAATTCCGTTTCAAATGTGCCAACTCATTTTTGACTCACTTTTCCTTAAACAATGTGGCTCAAATTTGGTCCACGGGTCAATCTTGGATGACAATACAATATTTTGCTATCCTTAGGGTGGCCCCTATTTTCACTGAGGTATTTTCCGTATTTTCATTAGGATTGTCCAAATTTCAGCTTTATGCCTAACAATACTTACATATTTCCTAGTTTTTGGTCAATTTTAAAACAAAACAGTGTAATTTAATTTTTCTTTAATTATATACATATTTATTTATAGTTATAAATAGATTCTAGGTAAATAAAATAACATTTAATATTAATGTCTGTATACTTTATTTTATTCAAATACTAAATTCAAATTATAATTATTATTCACTTGGCTGGAATATTTCCTGTAAATATTCTATATTCTGCTCTGTATTACCTGTGTCCTGTAGCAGTGCCTTAGCTTCGGCATTTAGTTCCGAATGATTCAATTTCCATTGACTTCGAATGCTAGAGATGGAGGGATCTGAAGTTGCCAATAATATATGAAATAAATCTTCATTTGTAGAAATTCGTGATATTTTTCTGGTATTATGTTCTCTGTAAAACCTGTAATCCTTGTTTCTTTTTTCCTGGGCTTCCTCTGACCAATCTCCAATTGGTAATAAATGGTGCTTAATGACCTCTTCTCCATGATAAAGAACTTTATGCACTGTTGCAGACATATTTCTATATTTGTATTTGGATGTATATATATCAGCGGTTTGCTTGGCGTAATCACCAAATTTTTTAGCATTAATTAGTTCATTGCACGCAAGTACTTCAGTAATTGTTTTAAATCTTGAATTAACATCTATATCAACACCTGTTATATCAGATGTAGTTTCGGGATCCAAAAAAAATCTTCTTGCGGTGTTGCCATCGTTTGTGTTACCTGATCCTTGTTTTGGTTGCTCTATAATCAACCCGTGCTTGAGAAATGCATCTTGAACTTGTTTCTTTTTCAATTTTCTTATCTCTTTGTTGGTATCATTATTTCTTACTGATCCTGAAGCTCCGAAGTCCAAATCATAGCTTATTTTCAGTATGTGTTCCATAAATCTTATCCTCGTATGTAGCGGTGATAATCCAAATTGAAATGCAAATACTATCCTCCGACTTTGTCGGTTCTTGGTTTAACTGACTTGATGTTGCTTTACATATAATACAGCTGGATGAAGCTTTTGTATCAGTCAAAACCTGGGCAGTTTTTCCGTCTATCATAGATAGTATTATTTGGTAATTCAATTTAATAGCCTGTTCCTCTATCTCTAACTCTAATGGCCTTAGTGTTGAAATTTGAGCTCTAATGTCACTTACTTCATTCTTAATAGTATCATGAGTTTCCTTTTTAAATTCAAATTTTATTTTATTGTGATGATATGACGGGTATAAATTTGAGCCTTTTTCGATAGCACGTAATCTGAGTTGAGTATACTGCTGTTTTGTTAACTTTAAATCCAGAAATAATGCAAGCGCTTCCTCATTTGTAAATTGTTTTTCCTGGTTTGGTGTCGAAATGCTTTTAAGGATCCGTTTTGTTCTCACCGGACTAGCAGAAATGACTTTTACAATGATATCCACTTTCGTTAATTGTTTTTGTGATCGCAGCTTGTAAAGAAAACTATCTTTAATGTTTTCACATCCTATTTCACCATTTATATTCTTAAGCTTTCGTCTCTTAGATCTATGGCTACAGTTATCTAGCGATTTTTCTGGTCTTCCACCACTCTTCTTACTTGTGGTTTCTGAAATCACCTGGATACTAAGTTCACCTTATAACCAATTTTCAAAGCGCTTGTAAAATTTACTTTTACTATAGTGAACTTCCTTGTAGCGTATTTGCAATATTTTTACGAAATCAGATACTTTGTTTTTTATTTCCAATTGCGTTTCACTGCTGATAGCATTTATATTCAATTTTCTTTCAATATGGTTTAGAACATCTTCTTTGTTTTTGTTTTTAAAATATTCTTCGGTCAATTCATTATAGCTGAAAGTTTCCATATTTTAATTAAGCTGAAAATAATGTATTTGTTGAAGTTCTATAAAAATAACTTCCAAAAATTTATCAACCTTTTCAAATCGAATTCTTGTCTGACAGTAAAATTTATTTCCAAATTTTTGTCCTTATATACTCAATAAAGAAATGTCAAACTTAAAGTAGATTACGTACACACAAAAAAATATTAGAGCTATTATTACCTAGGCTAGCTCAGGTATTTTTCTTTTGTATGGAATTTTTTAAGACAAAAACCAAGTTCAACTACCTAAGCTGATTTGGAAAACGTACAATAAATTTGCCTTTTTAAATCGAATACTTGTACCGAAATAAAATTTATTTCCAAATTATTGTGATTTATACTACATACAAAAGTGTTAAACCTAAAGTAGATTACCTAAACACATAAAACTAAGTTGAACTACCTAAGTTGATTCGGTTTATACAAGTTTTCTATGGGAAAATTTGTCATATTCAACTTATACTGGATTTTAAGGAAATTTTATAAAAAATTGTTTTGTGTACTAAAACTCTCAATTTTCGAACAAAATTAACTTTTTAGTTAGATTCCTCTCTTTCCCCTTACGTTTTGCTATCTGCAATTTGTACATTTGGCAGTGAATGACTTCTAAAGTAAATTTACTAGCAGTTTTGATAGAAATTTGTTTGTAAAAATGCTGAGTATTTTCATTAAAATAGAAAAAGTGTTCTACGGGCGGATCCGGGCGGGTGCAAAAGTATATATAGGCTTAAAGAGAACACTTTTGCCTTTCTTTGGGTGGTTTTGGTTGTTTGTCCTTTTTTGTCCTTTAGAAGTTATATACCACTAAACTTCAAACTTTGCGAATATATGGAGGTTTCCAATTTTAAACATACCACCCTATTTACAAATTATACAGGGTGCGCATATACCATTTCTTAAAAACAACAGTTCACCCAACATAACAAAAAAAACCGCAGCTCAATATCGATAACAGTTTTTAAGAAATCGCAATTAATATGAGATCAAATATTAAAATTTTTATTTTATTTTTAAATTAACATAAATTCTTTGCTTTAAGCAGCATGCCACGCCCACTACTGCGAATATTTTGACCCAATTCTTCGGCTGCCTTAGTTTTGATCTGTTTTCTTTCTGATGAAATAAAAATTTTAAGAATCTGTGTCAACAAAAAATATAGGTTTTGGCCAATGAAAATTAATTCTGAACCACCGTGCGACGATTCTATTGTTACCAAATACAAATACGCCATTATAAACAATTATTGTAAATTATTAAAATTTACACCACTTAGCATTAAACATGGCAAAATTTCTACTGACAAGGAAATCGCCCTCTGTAATAATGTATTTACCAGGGTATGTGATTGTAAAAATTACCTAAGCAAAAACATTTGCAAAACCAACACCACAAATGATGACTCCATCCGACCTCTTTTAGAAAACAGAAATGCCAAATGTACAGTTTTGCAAGAGTATAATTTTCCCATTATTGAAAATAGACGAAGGACTCATCCTCCTAGACGGCGTAAACACTGTAGATAATAAAAACATTACTGGAACCATATTAGTAAAATACACAGATAAAGTAGCGATTATTAATATTACATATACGAATATTCATGATAAAATAATAGAGGCCATACACAAATAATAATAAGAGTATTAACATCCTCCTCAGAATTAGCATTTGGTAATATAGACTCTCTTAAGAAATTCATAATACCTGTAGAAAAACATCCCATCAGGTACGCTTTGTATATACTTTTAGCAATAATAATAACAATATTTCTTGCATATAGTATTTTAAATATTATTTAGCCCTAAGAGAAATCAGAGCTAGAGAAAATTTTCAGGTAATATATAACAAAGAATTAGAAAAGGCAAGACAGGAATTAATTACTAATTACATAGACGATTCATTTTTTTTTTTTTTTTGAGGGGAGAGTTACAGCTTAGATACGAATCGGGACGATTCATTTTTTAACAAGGGAGAGAGTTAAGGACACGGGGTTATTTTCAGGAAAACACATAATTAACCCGAGACATTATTTTCAGGAAAAACACATTATTAACCCGAGACATTATTTTCAGGAAAAATACATAGTTAACAAAAATGGTTATTTTAAGTAAAACACATATTTGTAAACATACACAAAAGGATAAGAAAAACACGATCATAAATGTAACCATATAACTATAAAAACACTTGATAATAAAATAAGTAATTAAGAACCTAAGATAAGAAATGCCCTTGTATCACTCAAACATTTTATTGACATAGCTTTTTATATTTCCCACACATTATTAAACATTGTAATCTTTAAGTAGCAAAAGTATAAATACCACTGTAAATACAGCCAGGCAGTTGATAAGAAATCTCAATAAAGAATACTTCTAGATACAAAGTAGTATTTAGCAGTAAACAAATATTTTTTAACTCAAAAGAAACCGAGTTAATTAACTCATATATATATGTGTGTATCATGTTCACTAATAAGGTTTCGATATAAGAAAAACCGTTACCTGAATATCCTCAATAAACAAGAAGAAAGTTTCTAATATCTTTTTCATACAAATTTGCCCTAAAATATATATACTTCAAATCTGTTTGAATATTTTATGAGTACGGTAGTTTGTCTTTGCACACTCACATACATACATATTTCCAAATCAATTAATAGTGAGCGCGTGACTAATTAATCTGTAAACACACTGCAAAAATTTGAAGTTTTTATCTCTTATAGTTTAAAAGATAACACCATAATTGTTAAAACCACGTCAATTTTTTAACATCTATTTACTTTTCTACAGCGTTTACCATAAACGATGTAGTAGCCCACATTGTAAAATATTTGACTTAAAACGAATTATTGTAAATAAAATGAATGCCTTCAATATTTCTTTCCTCCCAATAGTTGCATTCTAATTCATTTAATTGGATGGCAAGTAAATGCATTCACGACATTTATCTTCATAAGAAATCCATTCAGATTCTAATAATTTGTTTGCTGGTATAGTGAATGCATTCACACAAATTTTCTTCATAATAAATTCATTCAAATTCATTTACTTTTTGTGGGCAAGTGAATGGCAGTAAAAATCTAATTCATTGTGAATGCATTCAAATTTCAATTCAATTCATTTTTTCAAACAGATGAATGCATTCAAACATTTTAATTTACGGTGAGTTAAAAGTCAAATATGAATCATTTCTTTACAGCTGTAGGGTAAATATTCAACACATACAATAGCAACAGAACACCGCGATTTTTTTTTTTGTTATCATTGTACTTCCTCGTCTTCGACATATATTAAAGTGCATCGTAGCCTTCATGTGCCATTCATTTTAAGAGCGACACATGAAATGTGCCATTCATTTTAATAGTGGCAAATGAAATGTGCCTAAGCAAGTGGAACTTGCACATGTGCCTTTAGTAGGTACACAAAAAAATTAGCTCTTATTAATGTGCATATGCCTATTTATTTTGTGTACATATTCCTCTGCATGTACATGTGCCGCACGTAACTGTGCAAATCCGTATCCTGGTAAACAGTGATGAATAATGTAAAAAAAAACAGAGAAGAAAATAGAATTTACTGAACAAATTCTACATTATTTCATTTTTCCTTTGGTGTGTTTCGGCATGTTGAACGAAGTTCCACTCCCGCACTTCTTATTTCGCAACCCAGTCAAATATTTCTTCAAATATTTTTTATAAATGTATATATGTACATACATTTATTCATATATTTTGATAAAAAAATAAACAGTTTTTTAAAATGTTTCTTTAAGAAACGTTTTCTTTTCCATAAATGTTGATTTTGTTTGTTTTAATTTATATTTTAACTGCAATTGGGCACACACACTCTTTTTACTTACTTATTTGCACATTCACTATTTTATCAAAAAATTAATTATTTAAAACTTTGTATCCGATTTTAAAATTAAAAATTTTTTTCGTGTTTTTAAATGGCGCGTTAACAAAATGTAAGTAATTTTTGACGTTGGTTTTGTAACATTAAAAAATACAAGTATTTGGCAATTAAATGAATATAAAAGTAGTATTATTTTAATTAAACTTTAAATTTATTGCGCTATTTTCCCGATATTGATTATTGGAGGTGAAAGCACGTCTCGATGGCCATTTCGCTACAGCTTACTTAGCTCTTCTTCTACTTCTCAATTTTATTCTCACAATTATTTTAAGTGAACTAAAGATTTTTGTCTAAACAATAAAGTAAAGACAAAAATCAAAGTTCAAGCAAAAACAACAATAATCAACTTTGATTTTACTTTTCTTTGTCCACTGTATACGGCTGACTTTTTTCAGCTCTTTTTATACAGTTTCAAAGATGTTGAAAAATAAAAACAACATATAAAACATCACAAAACAGTATAATATTTTATTTTTGCTTTATGCACAGGCACTTGCAATAGTTTATTATTTTCTTATTTTTCTTTAGGTTAGCTAAGGGAGTGTACAGCAAAGAAGTTTATAACAACTAAAATTTGGTTTAGAACCTTCTTTATTTTGCCTTAGGTGGTATCATCAGAATGAAGTACTGTTCAAATGAACGTCAAAATTTGTTTTGTTTTTATTTTTAATTCTGTTTGTTTTTAGTTTCTCATGTTTTGTTTTTATTTGTTTATATATGTACATACACTCGCAATCAAATGATTAGAACCACTTAAATATCTGGTTTTAGTATAGCATATCTTCTTCTAAAGAGCTAAGTTTGACTCCCTGCGAAATTAAAATTTTCTTAAGATTTCAAAAATAACAACAACAACATTAGAGATTAAGGCAACAGTTTTTAAAAGTCTGTTCCCTTTATATGATTGAATCCACTTTACGTTTTTTAAAACTTTTACAAACATTCGCACTTAATTTAACAATTACGAATATCAGTAGAAAAAAAATATCTTCTACTAAACATTAGTGAAAAATGGACAAGAAAAGTATTTTAAATATTTATTGGCCTGTCAAGCCACTGCGCAAGATTTTAGGCTAGATAAAAAAGCTGTGTTCGGAAACTGAAAAAGGTTAAAACTAGGGAAGAAATACAAACTGTTGATATGTAAAAATGAATTTACGTGTATAATCATTTGATCAGAGTGTATGTATATTTGTATGTATAAATACATATAAACAATAAAAAAATTTTTTTTAATTATTCCAGCAAAAATGCGTTTTTTCAGGATTAAGCACATTCCACAAGTTTTTGTAATTTTGTTTCTTTATAAAAATGCTAGTTTTTGCTAAAAATGAAAAAAAGTATTAAAAAAAAGGAATATATTTTTGTTTTTGTTAAAGTGTGTGCTGTTTACTTTTTTAAATGTTGTTATTCTTGTTTTAAATCTTTGACTGTTTGCTTTATATATTTTTGACACGTTCTCGAACAAGGCGAATAAATTACCAGGTGGCAGCGTAGGCGAATTCAGTATTTTTGCTGGTATACACGATTGTCAAACTCCATATATAAAAAATGTACACAAATTTTTTATATATGGAGTTTGACAGTGATGTACGCCAGAAAATAATACTGAATTCGCCTACGGTGCCACCTGATAATCGATTCGCCTGCTAAAGGCCGGGGCACATAGAATCCGCCAAACGTTAAACTTTGACGTATTCAACGGACAAGTAAGTTAAAATACATGTTTTCGTATGAGCGTTGTCACAATCAATACGTGTCCGTCAACGCAAAGTACGAAAGTTGGTCAACTTTTAACTTTTGACGTACAGCTATTAATTTCTTGTCCTTCTTTATGTTCTTTTTACTCTTGCTGTATTTCAATTGTGCTTTGTGATTTAAATAAAATAATTTTGGTGACAAAAAAGAAATTACAAATTTAATTCATTAAAAAAGTGAATAAAATATAAATTAAATTCAAAAGTGAATACAAATAGAGAGCAAACTTTGATTTAATATCCGTCAACTAAGTACTTAATGCGCCAACGTCATCCGTCAATACTTTGACTTTAGTTGAATACGTCAAAGTACAACGTATGATGGATTCTATGTGCCCTTAAGGTCAAAAATGTTGTTTAGTCTATTTGTAGTAGGCTTAATGGAGGTTATGGTGAAGTAGCCGGAATATTTTTTTGATTTTACTAAAGCTTTCGACTTAGTGGACCACGAAATAATGATGAAGAAATTGATGAGATATGACATTCAAGATAAAGAAATTTTGTTGTTTAAGAACTACTTCGTTAACAGAAAACAATACATTAATATAAATAACACGAACAGTTTTATTGGTTCTGTAGATTATGGTGTGCCACAGATTAGTTGATTTGGTGCCTTACTATTTTCGATATATCTGAATAATTTGGAAAATCTTAATCTGGATAGGCAACTATTTACGTTTATCCCTATATATATGATGTAACGCTTAAAACGAAAATTGAAAGAGATGCTGCTTTGATATTCGAGCTTGCGCGATTAAATCGTTTAGTTCTTAACCCTGACAAAACCAAATTAATGCGATTTGGGCCACGTGCTTTTAGTATGAATAGTAACTTCAATGTGTTTGTTAATGGACAAACTATTTATGAAACACATTCAGTGAAGTACTTGGGAATCACACTGCAAAGTAACTAACAAAGTAACTTTTCCTGGGATTTACATATATTTGATTTAAAGAGAAAAATAGATCCGGCAATCGGAATTTTATACAAATGATATTTCAATCTTTAATTCAATCTCATTTGAATTATCTAACGATTATTTATGCTAACAAGAAGAATAACAATTCATTTAAATCTCTTCAGTGCATGCAAAATAAAAAAATTATTATAAGTTACCAGTAATGTTTCCAACTATAATATTATATAAAAATAAAAGCAAGGACATTTTACCCATTTATGGTTTGAATGAGAATCAGGTTTTAGTGTTTGTTTTTAAATGCGTTAACCATATTTAATATTAATACGAGAAATTGAACAAACTTTAGAACTCCTCATTAATTATGTGGGTGCCGTAAAGTTTAATAATTTGCCTCTTACATACAAACGCTTTTATAGTATACTTATTGTACATATATATATATATATATATATATATATATATATATATATATATATATATATTATTTTATTATTATTTTTTATTTTCAAACCTAATTCTAAATTCGCCTTTAGGGCGCTGAGGCCGCAATTATTGTACATTATATAAAAATCTTTGTACAAATAAAGTATAAAAAAATAGGAAAAATTTTTATGATGTCAATATACACTTAAGTTTATTCATCGCATATTCTATCTGCTGACTTACATTGCCAAAAAAGGACACACAATAGTATAAATTGGAATAGCTAGCCAGGTTTTAAACATTAATCATAATATTGAATTTAGTTCTCAAAAGAAGGCGAATTCGATCATACCTATTCTGAGCGCGATCGGACAAGTGATTTCTACTTTCTATAAATAGCACCAAAAAAATCGCTGTGTAAACTAAAAAATAGAATTTTTAGTTTTTCCCGTATATATTAACACAAAGAATATTCAAAAATATATTTCTAATTACAAACATTTTTTAATTTCTTAGGTCTGATCGGTAATCCAGCAGATAGGTTGATTCCTCTAATCAACTAGTATTTATTATGATGAAAACATAAAATGAAATTAAAAAAAACATCCAATACACCTAGTGATGAAAGGAATTAAAAAAATACAAAGTCTATGTGTTTAAAGCGTTAGTTGCAAATTCGTTGACAACGAAAAGCAATAACAGAACAAAGTTTTGTTTTAAAAAATTTCCAAGTTTTAATTACGAGTCAGAAAAATTTAATGGCTTATTGAAACCTGGAAAAAATCAAATTCATTAGCATAGGTATGTCTCTTACACTACATTTCTTATTACATATTTTTTAACGTTATATAACTTTTCTTAGGCAAATTTGCACTTAGTTAATCACATTACAGATATCCTGTTTACAGTCATTTCAAAATTAATACATTCGTTTACATTTCCAAAAATGTATACAAAGAAAAATTAATAACTTTAACTACCCTACAAACAAAAAACCACTTAAAATTATAAAATAAAATAAGTGATATATAAAATCTATCACAAAGAACTCTTACAACTGCTGTGCAGTGTTGTACACCAAGTCAGTTATGTCAAAAAGAAGACCTCCATCATTCAAGGCTAAAAGGCTAACTGGCGAATAGTACTTATTTATAAGTAAGTCCTCCAGATCCGGGACCCGGTGAAAGCATTCCTCTATCATAGCATCATTTAAAGGAAATGATTTGTCAAAAAACCTGAGTGCAGATCTTATAAAGAAACATCACAAGACGGTCTTCAAAAAATGCCATCAGACCATTTTATTGGATGTGGCCGTAGGCAGAAACAGATAACATATCTTATAATCTGCCGGTAAATAAGGAGCCTGACTTTCGTACTTAGTTTACCTCCGCGTAGAAAATCCTATGGTACAGGAAATAAACTTTCTTTGCACGTTTCAATATATAATCGAGATGTCTATAGAATTCCAAATTCTCATAGAATACTACCTCTAGATACTTCATCTTAACAGAGGTCCTGATGCGTTCGCCAGCAATGCTTAGGTTTAATACATAACTTCTTGCATTTGGGTAAATATTACCACGTCTGCCCTCAATCATTACTCCGATCGATCTTTTGAATATTTATTTTCAGGCTCCATTTCATGAAGTATTCGTAAAGAATGCTCAGGTAATTATTGACGCTGTTATTTAAATTCTTAACCCTAGGTTATTGGTCCTAGGAATCAATATATCATTAGTATACAACAGGGAGCCCTGTGGAAAACCTGCCTCCACTGCTCCACGGTTGCAACGTTTCTAATACTTGTCCGTGACATTTTGAAATGGTATGCATTATAAACATTTAGTACCACGGCATTATAAAACACAATACATTTTCGACGTTCTGTAAGTCAGCAAACATGTTGAGTATTGTGTGTGTATTTTCTGAACTCTGAGTAATATATTCTAATTACTTTAGAGGAATGGATGAAATTTAAACACTTAACGCATCAAAAAATCAAAACGTAACGATCTAAAGAAATTAAATAAAAAATCTAAAACGATCTCGTTAAAACCGAAGTATTATTAATTATATTATCCACTCTCAATTTATCAGATTATTTGAACTTTTGATTTAGTCATACACTCAGTTCATATACAAACAACAAGATATGCAAAAACTGCGCTCTTAAGTATACTTTCACAGAAGATGATGAAATACAAAAGTATGTATCAATTCATTAATCAAGAAAACAAGATTGCGCACTCAGCCGTATAAACATATTTTCTACTGCGCATATATGTTATCATATAATGAAAATTTGTATTTGTTGATTTTTGACATAAAACTGAAAATAATTACATAATTTCTACACGGGTGCATCGATTTCAACAAAATTTTAAATGGGAAGAAAAGAGATCTAACGAAGAGATTTTTCGGGCTACAAAAGTGTTATATAGTGGCTTATATGAAAATTCTTTTAAAAAACTATTTATTTCAAAAGTTATTTCACTATTTATTGTTAATATATATTTCTATAAAGGAAACATATAATAGTTATTACCTTCTAATGTTGCAAATTTGTTTTTAAAATTAAAACCAAAATGTTTAAAATTGAATTTAATTTTTTATTTGATTGAATTTTTTTTCTTTATACGCTGTAATTGTCTTTAAGCTCCACACTTACTTTTCGAGCTCAAAAATACTTTTTTGCTCTTAAAAATAGTTTTTTTTTACTTTTTCACAGGCTCATCGGTTTGATTAAATCTTTTACAAAATTTTGTTTAATGGCAACCCGCCTTGAAAAAGCTTACTTTATATGCTCTTGATTGTTTTTGTTATTACATTTATTAACTGCACATTTCATTTTTATATTTAATAAAATATTCACGTTTGTTAATTTAATTTGTTTCACTTTCCATACAAAAATGTACTTTTACAGAAAACACTGAAAAGAGAGAACGCTACATAACAAACTAAAGGACCTTCGCAATGCGCAATCTTGTTTCCTTGATTCATGAAAACAATCCAATAACTTTTGTAAACTTTTTTAACAATAATTACGAAGACAAACATCACAATCCACAAGACAAAATTTGTCTTACATTTTTAATTAAGGAAGAAATTCGAGCAATTGTCTCTTTAGAAAACTGCTGTACAAACGTATAAAGCAGGTCACCAAAATAAAATATATACATTCGCTTCAGTTGTAAAATCAAACACATCATTAATATCAACCATTTTTTAAAAAACCATCTAATTCAATTAACGACAGTGGCAGTACTCTCAATGAAAATTTAAGATAAATAATAATTTACAGCGACATTGAAACACCTGTGTGCTCCAATAATGGGTCAACTCAATGTTCCCCAAAACAAATAACCTTTCACCTAAAAACACCTCAAACAGAAACAAACAAACATTAAAAAGAAAAAACAGCAAAAAACGGAAACGAACAAAAACAACAATAACTTAAAACCAATGCAGATGATATAAAATCAACAGAATCAATGTCATAAAACAATGAGTAATCAAATATTAATATACTCAATATCCCCCTATTGTCTGACAGTATTACCTGTCGTTTGTTTCAACTTATGTTTAAGGTATTGTATGGTAAAAAAACACTTGTATAATTTGTTTGTAAATTTATTTATTTATATGTTTTACGCGCGGGGCTTGTGCTCCATTGAATGTCTGACTTTATTCTGATTTCTAATTATTAAACTAAAACTACCTTCGCTAAAACGGCGAGTCGTCAGTTATTGTAACCCGACGCCGCCTTTTGTTCAAGCATACATTGGCAGCACATTGGAATGTTTGGGAGAATGCTTAATCAGCAGTTCTTACCAATATGCTGCCTGAGTATGTCAAATACCCAACACCCTACCTACAGAAGGTTGGTAGTGGTCACTTTATGAAAACACCGTATTGGCAAGGGCAGATAGTCAAACACACTAAACCTCCCCTTTTGGGAGAATAATCAATATACCAAAGTGATTTTTCTACAACAAATATATGCTAGAACAAAAAAAGCTTTATAGGTAAATGTATTTTTTTTAATTAATAATTAATTTTAATTTATTTAAATCATCCCTTTTGTGGGAAGTTTATTATATACTATATAATTATTATAAGATTGTTACTATAATTTTTTATACTTAATTGCTTTTTATTTTTTTTTTAATTTTTACATCAAATTTTATATATATATATATATATATATATATATATATATATATATATTGTGTTTGTATATTATTATTATTTTTTCTTTTATTTTATTTTATGTGTTCCCTCTCTTCTTTGGGGGGGTTAATTAATATATATATATATATATATATATATATATATATATATATATATATATATATATATATATATATATATATTGTGTTTGTATATTATTATTATTTTTTCTTTTATTTTATTTTATGTGTTCCCTCTCTTCTTTGGGGGGGTTAATTTAATGCCTATACTATTTATAGCTGAAATTGACACTAATAAAATATTTACAAATCACCAAGCACTGGCATTTTGTTTTATCATAAACAAAACAAAGAATTTTTCTCTTCACAAACATTTTGCTATACTTTTTTATTTTTGTCCATTAATTGTCTTAAAGTTTATATTAAACTTTCTTCAACACATTAAGGATGTGGTCAACCTTTGATGGCAATGAAGCGAAAGAACGGAAAGAGAAGGCAAAAAAAATTAGTTTTTTTTTAAATGATCGAAAAAGTAACCCTTTTAAGGATCGGGAGTGGTGAGTCTTTTTACTCTGTTTTTATGAACAACCACTCGTTTCCCATTGTCGAGTAGGATTTCAACATTATCGTTGGCGTGTACTCCTATGACCTTATATGGTCCCTTATATAATGGATCTAACTTATGTCCGGTTTCGTTTGTCATCAGCACCAAATCGTTTGGAGCTATCTCGACAGGGTTTGCAGTATCGCTAGAGTTCTTGTGCCGTCTGAGTTTGGCGTTTTCGATTAAGCTAGCGGCTCTACGATGCGCAATTTGGAGTCTGAATTTTACCTTCTTTTCATATGAGTCTATATTGTACAATGGAGCATTGCCCTTGTCCTTATTGAAGTCCAGAATGGGATGTATTTTCCCAAAGACTAATTCAAATGGACAATATTCATGTGCTGTTGAGGGAGTTGTGTTGTAGCAATAAACAAAGAACTTTAACCATTCATCCCAGTCTGATTTATCTTCAGATATATAGGATCGTAGGTATTCGTTAAAGTTCCTGTGTGATCGCTCAACAGTGCCCAACGTTTCATGATGGTATGGGGTCGAGTTAAATTTTTCGATTTTCATTAAGACACAAAGCTCCTGTAAAATTTGATTCATGTATTCCGTGCCCATGTTTGTGACAATCTATTTCATAGAGCCATGCACCAATATGAAACCTTCCATGATTGCCTTCGCTACACTTCTTGCAGACTTATTATTTATGGGTACTGCTATTAAGTATTTGGTTAGGTCGCACATTAACGTTACTGCATATTTATGTTGAGAATAGGGCCGTGGTAAGGGTCTAATAGTGTCTATAATGACAATCTCAAATGGTTTAACTGGTGTTGGTGTTACGACAAAAGGTTCTTTTCCTTTAAAGGTTGGCTTATTTTTCTGGCATGCTTTGCATTGTTTGACATATTTAGTGATGTCTCTAGTCATGCCTTTCCAATAATATAGAAAATTGATTTTCTTAATCATGCGGGTTATACCGTCCATATATGGGGTCATTATGATATTGTTGCATGATTTGCAATTTACCCTCAGCGGTTTTTATTTTCTTCAATTTGGGTGTGAGCACCAAGGTCAATCTTTTTAAGAGACCATTTCCTTTATTTTTAAAGTTTTCAATATCAGTTCCCGGGATATTAAAAAGACACCTTGTGAAAGTCGTATTATTGTGAGACCTTAATTGCTAGCTATTTTTTCGAGCTTTGGAACCTAAATCTACTTTTCCATTAACAACCATCTCATTCAACATATATTCGGAAAGCTTCTTCTTTCCTTTAGGGATAATTAATTTATCCTGAGTAAAATGCAATTGTGGCATTCTACGGTACTCTTGGGCATTTATTGCCTCGTATACATTAAGTTTAACCGGCTGAGGTATTTGCTTTTGTTCACTATTATTTATCTTATCGACATTAGTTTTTTCCGCTTGGAGTCTAGTTGTTACCTTCAAGACATTTTTGACTTCTATATTTTTAAATTCAATGCGGGATAGTGCGTCAGCCGCATGATTATCTTTTCCCCTGAGATACTTCACGATAAAGTCGTATTCTTCTAGATCGAGTCTCATCCTCGTTAATTTACATGACGGATTTTTTAGTGAAAAGAGGTATGAGAGCGGTCTGTGATCACTTCTGATCATGAATTTTTTTCATATATATATGGTTTAAAGTATTGTATTGACCAATGCATTGCAGTGAGTTTCTGCTCTATGGTGGATTTATTAGTTTCACCTTTTGTGAAGGACTTTGAGGCGAATGCAATGGGCATTTGTATACCATTCGTTTCTTGTTATTCAGAATTCTTTTGTAAAATTGGGGTATTGTAAAATATGTGGACTCAATAATTGGGTTTTTAAGCAATTTTTCACATTCAGGAGTTCATTAAAATTTTATGTTTTTTTTAGATAGTCTAGTTATATGACGGAAATATTCTGCGAAGTAAGGAATGAATCTCCTATAATAATTACAGAATGCTATAAAGCGTTTAGCTTCGTCAACATTTTTTGGTGTGGGATAATTTCTAATTATCGAAAATTTTTCGTCATCCGGTAAATTACCCTTATTTGTACATTTGTGGCCCAAAAATGTCACTTCCTGACGAAAGAAAAGACACTTGTCAGGGTGTAGCTTTATATAATATTTTCTGCATAAATTGAATACGTCCTTGAGATTTTGTATCATATGGCTTGCAGAACATCCGATGACAATTAAGTCATCCATATACGCAAAAGCTTGGATCGGAGATAATCCAGAAAATGCTAATGTCATCATTCTTTGGAATGAGTTTGGTGCTACTTTCAGTCCATAAGGTAATCTCTTAAATCGGAAGGAACCGGTGTCGGTTGAAAAAGATGTGATATCTCTTGATTCTTCTTCCAGTTTTATTTGGTGAAAGCCAGAAATCAGGTCTAGGCATGAAAAATATTTTGCCCTACCTAATTGGTCTAATATGTCGTCAATCCAAGGTAGAGGAAATTTATTAGCTATTAATTTTTTATTTACCCCTCTATAATCAACTACTAATCTCTATCTTTTTTGACTAGTACCTGGTAAAGATTTCTTTGGTACTCATAGTAATGGGCTGTTATAATCAGAGATTGATGGTTCTACTATATTGTCATCTACTAATTTTTGAACCTGCTTATTTATTTCTTCCTTTTGGGAAGGTGATATTCTATGGTTTTTTATGTAAACTGGTTGTTTATCATTAAGGCGCAGTCTTTGTTTGTAGAAACTATTAGTCGTGATTTTATCTGATTCTAATGCAAAAATGTCTAGGAAATCAGAACATAGTTGTATTAGTTCTGGTTTTACGAAATCAGGGAAATTTTTTATTTCTCTAGTTTTCCGCTGTTGTTCTTTTGTTTCGTTTCACCGTTGACATTTGCAATGGTTTAGTCACTCAGTTTTTCAACTTCAATTTTCAGACTTTTTATTATGACGTCTTCGTCAGTAATATTTATGATTTTTACCAATGGTTTGGATTTTTTGGTATGGTGTTTGCAACAAAAACTCCGTGTTGAAGCATCTGTTGTAGAACAAACACATCTTCTACATCAGTAGAGCAGTCAGTCTTATAACCTCAGATCTTGCTGGGAGGAATGTTGTGAGTAGTTCTGGACAATCCTTCAGAGTAATATTGTAATCATAAGGAACTTTATTGGTCAAGATCAATAAGTCTTGATCTCCACTAAAGTCCAATATACATTTATACTCCCTAATGAAGTCCATACCTATAATTCCATCTCCATTCATCGGAAAGTTATCCTCAAGTATATGAAATTCATGTTTAATCGAGGTATTTTGTAGCAGCAGTTCGGTTTTCACCTTTCCAATAGTGGTTATTGAACCCTTTCCTATTCCATTGATATTTATTCTCTGATTTTTAATTATGGGATCATAAAAAACTTGATTAATTTTTATAACTGAGATGTCTGCACCAGTGTCCACTAACAGTGTTGACATTGTGTCGTTCATTTTTGAACGGGACTTAAAATAGCTGTACGACTTGATCTTTATATTGTATATTTCTATTGAGGATCACGGGGTGTCTGTCCGTTTTTCGAATTATTTTCATTTGTCAACGTGTTTACACGATTTTGATGGTTTCTGCCGCGAAAATTTCGGTTATTATTGATATTATTATCATTATTATTATTATTATTATTATTATTATTATTATTATTATTATTATTATTATTATCATTATTATTATTATTATTATTATTATTATTATTATTATTATTATTGTTATTATTATTATAATTATTATTATTATTATTATTATTATTATTATTATTATTATTATTATTATTATTATTATTATTATTATTATTATTATTTTTATTATTATTATTATTATTACGACGGTTGCCATTATTATTGGTATTATTTGTATACCATTGGCTTCTGTCGTAACTTCGATTAGAACTCCTGGGATTGTTATATCTACCGTTTTGAGATATTCTATTTTGTCTGTTTATTGGAGGTCTATTTTGATTTTGACCATATACTAGAATTGAATTTAGCTGACCATAAGCTTCGGTGCAGCCACTAATAAATTTTTACATAACCTCATTTAGATCAGAGAATGTTCCTGATTCCATGATCAGTTTTACTCTGTCATTAGTGGCGTTTTTTATTATTGCCTTCGTTGCTGAATTTGTGGCGTATTTAGAGGCTACTTGTGCTGGTAATCTGTCCCTGATGTATGACGTTTCAATCTTTTTTGTGAGATCTTCGATCTCTTTGGCATAATTATTAGCAGTTTTCCTAATTGCCTTACATTCCTTAACTTCGCTATGACTACGTCAACGGATTCACCTTTGATAGTTTGTTCTAACTTATTTGTTATCTCTAGAATGGTGGTTTCATTCATTTTAAAATTACGAGCTGATCCTCCAGGATCACATATATGTCAAAAAAATCTAAGTGACTCTGTTAATAGGGTGACTGTCACTCCCATTTTAAGTTATTAGTCATTATATGCCTTTGAGATATTAAATGATTTTTTCACCCTTTTTTATTTTATATTTATGTTTTAAGATTTAAAAATTATTGAAATTTCATAAATGTCTTTCTTCTCTTATAACGAATAATTTACATACATAGAAATTGTTCAAAGTAAATTATTGGTTTAATTCTTTAAGTTGTTTCTATTAAACAGGAAATGTCTAGCAAAAAAATAAAATAATTTAAAAAAAAATCCATTTAAATATTGAATCAATTTTAGAGGCGCAATCGAATAAATAACTTGCAGTGCCCTTGGACTTTAAACCCTTCTGTACATATTTCGTCATTGGATTGATTACACTTTCATATCATTAATCAACTAACCAGTAACTACACGCAAAAAAAAAACATGGTTGAGGTAACCATAATCTAGGAGCAACATATTATGGTTAAATTATATGGTTGTTGTAAGATTAAATAATTTTTAAAAACAATAAAAATATGATTGCTTTTGTAACTTATTACTGTCTTATATTAAAATAATATTAAAAATAATAACCATAATTACGATTAAATTATAAATGTGTTATAATATATGAATTATTATGTTATGGTTAAATAGAAACACTATATGGTTAAATAAATTCATTAAATTATAGTTACAAAATTGTAAACAAAAGTAGTTACAAAATCATAAAATAATCCGTTAGTAAAAACTATCTCTATAAAGAAAGACACAGCTATTTATTTATTAACAATTTTTGATTACAATGTTTAAATACAAAAATAATATTTATTTTAATTAATTTACAAAACTGTTATATACGAATATAAATTACAATATTTTTAATTTAAGTAGCATTTATGTCTTTCTGAAATACAAATATATTCGGAAAAGTTAGATTCTATTGATTTAACGTTTATAGAGAAATAAACTTCTTCGTATTTAATTTAAGAAGCCCACATCCTGCTTTTATTAGACTTCGCCATCATTATCACAACTAAAATCTTGTGTGCCTCCAAGAAATCAAGATTACATTGAATGTACGTAGTTTTAGGAAAATTTTTATCGTTAATTTTTTTTCTGCTTTAAATTTAATTCGTCTTTGTATTAGCCTCAAGCACTTAGTCGCTCTCTGGCATTCATTACTGCAATAAAGACAATTCTGGTATTAACAGATTGTTTTGCACTTCTGGATCCCTAGATCTGTCTTGAGTCAGCATTTTCACATTTACTTATAAAGTTGTTTTAATTGTCAACGCTTTATAAATAGTTAAACAACAGCTATATAAAAAAGAATACGACAAATTTTCATTTGTTAATTTTTAAAATCATATTCACTTTTTAAGGGACATATTTAAAGAATTAACAACTAAAACTTTATCGTGTACATTTTTTTATAAAAGTTGTTTAAATGTGTATTTAATGCATACAATTAAACCATCTTGTAGATAAATGTGAAAGTGCTGGCTTAATATATATGAAGGGATCCAGGAAATGCATCGCAATCTGCTAATACGAGATCTTTCTGTACCTCATTGCAGTAATGAATTTGTTCCTAAGAAGTTATTGATTTATCTATAAAAAAATATTGAATAAAATTTAAATGACAGATAACTAAATAATTAAATTTTTATATTATCAACTGTTTTTTTTTCTCTGCCAATTCTAATTGTAAAATTTCATTTTTTAACTTTAAACATAGCAGTTCCTGCTCATGCTTCTCCTGGGCACGAATATTTTCCTCTCTATAAAATTTTTGCTGCAGAAGTAATTATTCCATTTTTTCTTCCTCAAGGTTCCTCTTTCTTTTGCCACCAAGTACCAACTCTTTTAACTTTGGTTCTTTTAGTGTCTTTGGCCTCCAACTTGACCAGTCAGTTTTATCCTTTGCGGTCCCACCCGAATTATCATTCTGAAATTTATAGACAATAAATAGCTACGTTTTAAAATATAGACAATAAACAAAAGTTTTTACAAAACATACATTCTCGCCGCACATTTGCTTTTGGTCACTACTTTCATTAGAGCTTTCAACCAGCACATAACTTAGACCATGTTCAATTACTGCTAAATAAAGAGTTTGTTTTGATTAATGCAACTACAAATATGAAATATGTGAATAATTTACACTTACAAGAGTCACTATCGTAAATATTTTGCAAGCCAGCAGCCGAATCTCCCAGCATAGAAGCTATTTTTGCTGACTTCAGCAGATCCGACTCCACCTCCTGTCCGATGCATTTCAATTTTTTGTTGAGCCATTTCTGACTTCGACTTACGTTTAATCGTCTCATATTTGTCTCTCAATGCTTTCCAGTGCCGATTCGTACCAATAGATGCTGCAAATTCTTCTCCAATTTTTTTCCATGCTTCTTCTTTTTCTTTCCACGTTAATGCATCAGACTTCTTATTTTCAATGCACCAATTCCACCAATAAGACTTCTTCTTCTGTCGTGTAATTTTTGGACCGTTTTCTTCCTGGTACATTTATAATATCTTTGTTTTGCGTCGTCATTTTAAATTTTAATTTTGAATTTCACACTTGTTTTATACACAATACCAAAAGTAAAATTTAAATTAAAGAGTTGCCACTCCTTTTTCAAGAACCAATTTAATTTGTCAAAAGTAGTCGGTTTTTGCTTTTATACTGCCATATTTTCAGAAAGTTAACTTTTATTTTACAAGTAAGTCATAATAACGAAAAATAGTTACAGGTCACTTTATCCCTTAGTTTAGCAAAAGTAACATTTAGCTAATTCGTACTTTAAAGGCAAGTTATAATAATGGGCCTAAATAATTTAATTTTTAACTGCGTTTGGCAGTAAAACATTTCTTTACTCAAGTAAATCTTTATTTTCAACTAAATTGTTTTTGTTCTTTTTAGAAAATAAACTTTTAAAAATTTAAGCTATAAACTAAATATTAAATAAAAATAACTAAATAATAATATTTATATAAATGTTTTTTGTTTGTTTTTTTTTTAATTGAATTTTTTTTCTAATCATTTGAATTGGGCGGACTTGCCTGTTGTTGTTATTACTACTGCTGTACCTAAGGCTGCGGTTATTGTTGCTGTTGTTAGAGCTGTTTAATTGGTTGTTGTTGGCTTTATGTTTTGATTGCTGGAAAACCCTTGTGGAGCGTTCTGTGGCCTTTGCTGCTGCTGTTGTCCATGATCGTGTGGTCGTTGTTCATGATGGCGTGGTGAACTCTATTGCTGTTGACAGTTTTGTTTATTTTGTTGTTGTTTTTTGGAATCTTAGTGGTGTATTTGAGTTTGAAGATGTGTAACTTGTTATACTACGCTTATCACTCGACACTGAATTGTTAAAACTTGTTATGTATTGATGCTGTTGTTGTTTTTGTTTAAAAAGTTAAAGTTTATGTGCTGATTTTTTTTTAATTTTAATTTTTTAACAATAACACTTATTTGTTAATAGTTAAAGAAACTATTTTTGTAGCTTATTGTATTCAATTTAAAAATTTCTTTTTTTACATGTTTTAAGTTGGAAAGACATTTGGGACTTTTTATTTCTTTTCAATTTTAAAATTATTTTTATTTAATTAATAATAATTTGTTGTCTCCTGGCAGGATCGCCATGTAAGGTAAAAAAACACTTATTTAATTTGTTTGTAAATTTATTTATTTATATGTTTTACGCGTGGAGCTTGTGCTCCATTGAATGTCTGACTTTATTCTGATTCCTAATTATTAAACTAAAACTATCATAGCTTAAACGGCGAGTCGTCAGTTATTGTAACCCGACGCCGCATTTTTTTCAAGCATACATTGGCAGCACATTGAAATGTTTCGGAGAATGCTTAATCAGCAGTTCTCACCAATATGCTGTCTGAGTATGTCGAAATCAAATACCCAACACCCTACCTACAAAAGGTTGGTAGTGGTCGCTTATGAAAACACCGTGTTGGCAAGGGTAGGTAGTCAAACACACTACAGTATAGGATTCTTTTTATCTGCCTGAGTTGCGATATGGGATTTTTGGTGCTACTCAGATGATACTGTGTATTTGTCTAACTAATTTACAATGAGCTATAACATAAAGCACTAATTATTACTTTCGTTTTCCTTTAGTATTACACTCTCAGCTCAAGTTATCTTTAAATATATTACAATGGAATATTAGAGGATATATTTTAAATTGTAATGAATTACAAGCAAGGGTTCAAAAAACTGCTAATAGCGGTTACATTTTACTTCAATTTACATATGTAAATGTTTAATTATTGTGCGAGTTTGCGCGCCACTTTATCACATGATTAATTTCTTACAAATGTGAAATTTAATTCAAACATTTGAGTGTTTGTGGTAGGCTTTACTTGTAATTTTTAATAACACTTTAATAAAGAGAGGTATCTTCATTGTTTTATTCGTAATATGCTTCTAAAAATACATAAATTTACTATTTTCTAGAAGGGTATGAATATTATTTTTTGATTTTTTTGACAATAAAGCAAAAGAAAGGATTTCAATAGATATACATAATAACAAAAGTTGCGGATGCTTTGATTTACTATATACACAATTATTGTATTTCCTGTACACTAGCTCACGACTTCCTCTGTTTGTCATTTCTTTCTTTCTTAAAATTCAGATTTAGAAAAATTTGTTTTTTAAATGTTTATTACAGCGTTCTGTAAAAAGTGTTAAAAATATTCCATTTACCAAAAAAAAAAATATGCTGACAACTGTTTTAGTTCCATTATACCGGTAAAATTGGGTGCTTTTACATTGGCATCTCTACTTGCTCTACGATATGACATCTTTTTAGGAAAAAAAAGTATTCTATATTTAAACTAAGGTTCTATGGAACCTCCTCACAAAATTTTTTTCAAATTAATCAATCAGTTTTTATGTGATGTGAACAGAGACAGTCAGATGGACAGACAGACAGAAAGTCAGACAAAATTTTCAAAAACAGGTGTTTCGTATTCCAAGTCGATTACTTTCTACATTAGCACCAAAATGTTCAAGAAATGCTTCATATGCAGAAATGAGCGCGTTAGAGATTTATTATATATATAGATTAACTTACTGCACGCGAAATTTTTAAGGGACTTTTCGGCACTTGTTTGGATCTACCTTAAACACGTGAGAAATCGCTTAAAGCGGTTTGGATCTTATAGATCAGGAATATCTAAAAGATTCATAAACTTGCGCATTTGTCTCCAAAACTCCCATGGCCCATCTCATTTAGTTTTTTATATAAAACGAATATTCTCATGCTCATTTTTCCCCTTTTCTCTCATTTTAAAAGTATCTTTGTTGTAATTTCATTAAAATCGAGACTTTGTTAAAATTGATTCATGCCTGCATCCTCCTTTTCGCCCCTTCTGATCCTTCATTTAAAAATATAATTATTCAATTTTACCAAACAATATTTTGAAATTTCTTTTTGCACTCCGTATAATTTTGGGGTTTAATTTATGAAGAAAGAGCGCTGTATTCGGCTATGCTATATCCAACCGTTCACCATGCATGTTAATCTGACTTAGTAACTCCAATTAAAAAACAAATATTGGGATGAGTGGGAAATAAAAAAAATATCATCGGCTCTTAATGGGTTAAACATTTTTAAAAAAATTTTAATATGTTCTGAAAGATCTCTTCAGAAGCTTTAAAATCATACGCATATTGACATCTTAAAAAGTATAGTGCACAATCGTAGTTTCTACTTTTCTATCAAAAGTTTAGAGTCCCATAACCCGGAAAACAAGGGTGAGTGCCAACTGTTTTAACTTGATGTTTTTTGCTTATTTTTAATCTTTTATCTCCATACATATTTGTTTTTCTGATTGGAGATACTTCACTAAACTGGATTTGTTCCAAATGATATGGAAAAATTACAGGCAGGCGTGGTCTTTGACCCGCTGCTTCGAAGGGCAAAGACTGATCACAATGATTTTAATAAGCAAATTTTTTTTAACTGTGTCTGATCGATTGGCATATTTAAATTTTCTATAGCTTATCAAGTGCCTTAGACGGACATCGCTCAATCGACTTTATGGGGTCGGAAATGCATGTTGTAGAAATTACAAACAGAATGACAAATTTAGTTATAAAAATTGCACAACAAATTTTGTTTGTTTTTATTTTTGCATATGTATATACGTATGAGTAAAGTTTGGAAAAAAGAATTATTAGAAAGCTACAAAGCAATGAAGCCGCTTTGACTTATGAAAGAATAGAAGGATTAAAAGTTGTTGTAATTAGATAGAAAAACACGACTTCGATGAGAAAATTATGAAGAGTTCGTAAGTGCTGCCAGCAGCCCGATATATTGTTATTTCAATCATTGCTTGGGTATAAATTTCATCATCAGAAATCTAAATAACTGACATTACACTTACAACCACTTCGAAGTCTGCATCACGTGATAAATGATGTTGAGGATTCCCTTCATTGACGCCATAACTATCACCCTCAATGAATCCGAAAAAAGCTAATTCATCAGTAGAAGTCATTCTGACTTCATCAGGTAAAATCGAAGTTTCTAGTTGTGTATCACCCTCAATGAATCCGAAAAAATCTGATTGATCAGTAGAAGTCATTCTGACTTCATCAGGTAAAATCGAAGTTTCTAGTTGTGCTGTTTTCTCGTTTTCATTTGGTTCTTTAGATGAATCCTCGTTTGGCTTTTTAGCAAGATGACCACTGTAATTTGAATAGCCCTCACTTAATCCGAGAGATTCATCATCGTCACTAGAATAGTACTAATATTTCTCTCAACACAGTAAAAATAATTTAAGTACGTGTACAAATATAAAAGAACTCTCTTACTTACTTGATAATCTCAGTCGTTGTAGCGACAAACTGTGATTTAATCACAGGTACCAAAAAATCGATCAAATCTTCAGCACACTACTATTTTATTCTTAAACTCCTTTTGTTCGCGTTGTTAAAATTAACGTATTTTGCTACTAAACACTTGTAAGACAGCCTTAATATCAGGCAATGGTATTTTGACGACACAGCTAATTGGCTGGGTTGATACAACAGAATTGTTTAAAAAGAAATAAAGTGAGAACAAACAAAGAAACTGAAATATTATATATCATAGTCTTCTTAGAATTTGCTGGATCTTACTAGAGATATTTTGAGCTAAACATTTATCGGGGTAGTCATCACTTGAAAAACATGAAATTTTTGTTTATTGTGAAGAGCTGTGGTGATATTTGAGGGGATGTTTTTATACTTGCTTTGTGTACGTTTGTTGTATATGTTTTGTTCTCTGTGCGTTATTTGAAATAGTACAAAAAACTTCAATAACTTATATCAATTTAAAAGAGAAATTTACAAATACACATGGAATGAAATATTTCCTCGTTAAAGGACACGATGAAGCTCGCTGAAACCTTAAGAGAGCAGTGAAAAAGTGGCATAGTCTATATCTAATTGCTTAGTGTTGACTAGAGAACTGCAAGAATACAATCGTTTTTTAATTCACACTAAATCAATTTTCATAAAATTAGAAAAAAAAAAACGAATAAAATCATATGCAATTTAAGAATATGTTAAATGAATTAAACATTATTCGAGTTGTGTCTTTTTTTAAATCAAAACAAATCATTGTTGATTGATATTGTGAAAACAAAATAGAGACGAATCACAAAGGTAATTCATTCGTAATTGTTTTAAGGGATATCTATATTGAAATTAATTACAATCTTTAAAATTAAAACGAAATATGTGCATGTATGTATGCATTTTGAATAGCAGAAGTATAGTATTTAAGAAGATTTTATGTATTTCAAATATATATAAATATATATATATATATATATATATATATATATATATATATATATATATATATATATATATATATATATATATATATATATATATATATATATATATATATATATATATAAATATATATAAAGTATCTGCCACATTTACATAAGAGTAATGTAAATGCTGATCATTTACGAAAGAAAGTTGAATTCGTTGTGTGCTTTTTTGTATATTTATATAGAATGTTTAAGCATATAGGTAATTCATTTTCCATCGAATTGCTCTAGTCTGGAGGTGATATTGCTATTATCTCAACATTTTTAGGAAGTCAACACTAGAGGCATTCGAAACGCCTTTACATCATTCACCTCTTTTTCAACTTATGACTTTCTTTACAAATGAATGAAACAAATCATGCATTACAAAAATAGGTTACGAATCAACACATAATGTAAAACAAGAGTGTTTTAAATTCTCTGAGTTGATGTTAATCAGCTGAAAAAAACTGCAATATTATTATTTTTTAATTTATAAACTATTGCATTTTTGTACTAAAACAATTGGAAAAACATAACAACATGTTTATTAAGAGCTAGAAGGCGGTCAAAAATCCGTAACTTTTGATTTGGATATTCGTTTTTTCTATCTGGTAGGTGGGACTTAAGACTGTAATTTTTAATAAAAAGCATAAAAGTCGACAGACAAAAAAAAGTTATGAATGGTTTAATGTTCATAACCATTGCTAATTGAATTTGAGAAGAGTTTTGAAACATTAAAAAAATCATATATCCTATTCTTTTTATAATTATAATTAGTTTTGTAAACTAAATCTTTTCAGGAAACGCCAAATTTTGATATTCGTAATATTTATAAGCTTTAAAGCAACTAGGACCAAAGGTTTTTTTAAACAGCCCTTTGAAATAAAAAATTTAATAGTTAAAATTTTCGTAATGACGAGAAGTTTTAATGAAAAAATCCTATTTAATTTAAAGTTTTATTTTATTTTGTAAATATTTCTATAACAATTTATAAGATAAATATTTATTATTTTACATACGAACGTATGCTTTCAAATCGAAGAGCCACTATACATTAAGCAATTTTAGTGAAAATTTTTTCAAAATAGCATTGATTTTCATCTTCTAATAGTTGTTTAGCCTCCTCCTTTAATTCGACTGGAGTTGTTTTTTCATTTTTGTCGAATCTTGGACATGAATGGATCTGAAGTACATAACAAAATGGTGATAAGTTCTTCATTAGTACAACATCTAGACATTTTTCTTGTGCTATGTTCGCAAAAGAATCTAGTCTTTGTTCCCTTTTTCTTGCGCTTCTTCAGACAGATCAACTATTGGTAGCATATTATGTTGAATGATTAGTTCCCCATGATACAAAATGTTATGAATCGTTGAAGACATATATCTCCAAGATTATTTTTCACTGTAAAGTGCAGCATTTATCTTTCTGCTGCTTGCTAAGACTTCTAATATGATTTTGAATCGTCTTATTAACTCATAATCTACACCTGTAATAAATGCTGCAGTTTCTAGATCGGAAAAAAATATTCTTAGGGTATTTCCATCAATCGAATTTTTTTCTTCTTGTTTAGGTTGGTCGATTACAAGGCCCAGCTGAAGATATTTTTCTTGAATTTTTTCTCTTCTTTTTCTGAATTTTCTGTTCTGTTTCTTATGGTTTCGTCTGTAGGAACAAATTCCAAATCATAACCCAATTTAAGAATATGCTCCATAAAACGAATCCTAGTATGAAGAGGCGACAATCCAATTTCGTAAGCTTCCTTAAAGCTATCGTCTTGTGGTGGAGGTTGATATAATTGGCTTGATGTCTTTTGGCATATAATGCAGCTTGACGACGACTTTGGATCTTACATCTTTTGAACTTCTTTAGTTATGACATCTTTTGTTTTATGGGCCTACAATACCTTGTTGATGAGGGAATTTCATTTTTCAATACATCAATTTCTGTTGCTCTACTAGTTGAGGGCTTTAGGCTGATAGAAATTTTTTAAAGCGTAGCGGAACAAAGGATACCATAAATAAATTAGCCTCTAAAGAATTTTCAGCATTACATTGCTTTTTGACCAGACGCTCCATCACATTCCCAATTAAAAATTAAAGTAATGCTGCTGTTTATAAGATTTTTCAAATGTTCACCATCTGCGGTATGTTCAAGAAGACCTTGCAATTTTATTTCTCCTGAACTTGAAGTAACGCTAATAGAAGTTTGTGGAGGCAAACATTCCTTCTTGACAGAAAATTAATCACGATATTCAGAGAAAATTCCGCAAATCTTTTCCTTATTTCTCTTGCGTAGTTCCATATACTGATGGAGTAAATTTTATCTCTTTAATTGGTGTAGGGATGCTTTTTAAAATCCTCTTTGTATGCCTTGGTGTCGCTTGAACTATTTTTTCAATTATTTCAATTTTATTTTTTTTATATTGCGTTGGTTTAATTTGGTGCAAAAATGAGTCGTAAATGATACTTTAGGTTATTTGTTCATTAATATTCTTAAGCTTGCGTCTTCCAAACCTTTCACTACACTCATTAATTGGTTTTTCTTAGTGAACCTTGTTTCCACATTTTTCCACGGCTGCAAATAAGCTCTTAAAAATAAGTTCTTTTGAGAGCCATTCATTGTAACATTTATACAGCTTTCCATTGCTTCAAGAGCACTCAGTGTACCGCTTTTTTAAATTTGCAGCAAAATTTCTGATTATTTTATGTGTTTCAATTTTTTCACAATTTTATATCCTAAAATATTCAATGCTCAGTATGTGCATTATTATATCGCATTCACCTTTTGTTTATATAAAGGTCAGCAAGATCTTTATAGTAGTATTTAGCAATTCTTGAAACTGTATATATAATAATAAAGAATGCTATAATAAACATATGCATTCATGTATTTCATTTAAGACTTCCTTTTTAATTATTTCCTTGTTTTGGATTCATAATTCTTTATGGTCTTATTGTTTTATGATATATTTGCCATTATCAACTTTAATGGGTAACCAAAATTTCATTGAATATTTAAATTTAGCAAATGTGATAGTACAATATAGTGTATTTGTATATTGTTATATAACTACCCTTCAGGAGATTGAAAGTTAATTGTCTTAAAGATACTAGTACAATTACTAGAATAAAAGGTACTAGTGCAAACGGGGTTAAAGTTTTTATATAAAAATACTAGTGCTTATGAGTACTAGTACTATATGTAGTACAAGGGAACTACTTGTGGACTGATAGAATTTTTGTGTAACAAAACAAAAATTTGCGTGTTTGTATTTTGATACTGCATCTTAGATTTGATTTGAAATCGATGATTTATACCATCTTTATTATAAAAAATATGTTTAAATGCAAAATACTAATTTTCATTTGCATTGCTTTGATTTTTTAAGTGACCGGCTAAATAATAAAAACAATGTGTGGCAAGCATGCATAAAGAAGAAACATTATATTTTGGTGTTTTCCCTTTTATTTTAGTGTGTTTTTTTATTGAAGTCCCTTGTGCGTAAAAAAGCTTAGTTTTCAAAATTTATTAAAAGATATTTGTAAACATAAAATGAGTACATCGAAAAGATATTTTAAAAGAAAATTAAAAAACAAATAATTGAATATAAAAGTAGAGTATTGCACCGCAAAAATTTAAAAGAGTGTGATGAATTTGGTTTAGTGAATAACATTAGCCCTCCGCCGTGCTTAGAAGAAGAATGCAAACAAGAAGACAAATTGCGAAAGACTCCAGAATTACCAAAGCTTACCTTGAAACAAAAGTTAAAAAAGTGGTTCAATAAAACTAAACCTACTAGAAGCTGCGCTGAAGAATTGTTTGCAATTTTGTCAGAGAAAGGCATGGAAGTTCCGCTGTCAGTAGAAGGGCTTTTAGGAAGGAAAAAGAAAATTGAAGTTAGAAGTGTTCCACCAGGCATTTTACACCATTTAGGCATCGAAAATCAGCTTAAGAGAGTGAAAAATACTTTACAAAACTATTCAAAAGTCGAACTAGACATAAATGTTGATGGCATTCCACTATTCAAGAGTTCCAGAATGCAGCTATGGCCTATTCTGATTAAAGTAGTAAATGTTAAAGAAAAAATATTGCCTATGCCAGTAGGTATTTATGTGGGGCCTGGTAAACCACTTTGCGTTGAGGACTATTTAAAAGAATTTATTATGGAAGTAAATTTGTTAAATGGTAAACTGAATATTTTACGTAAAACTATTGACATTGAATTTCGAAACTTGTGCTGTGATACACCAGCAAAATCTTTTGTTTGCTGCGTTCCTGGACGTAACTCCTCTTACGGGTGCACAAAATGTACTCAGGTAGCAAAAAAGAATAATAACGTACTGACATACAGTACAGTTTGCGGAAATCTAATTTCGGATGAAGATTTTGCAGCAAGAAAATATCCAGAGCATCACAACCAATCATTTCAACGAAAACAAACTCCGCTTGAAAAAATTGGCTTAAAAATGATTACACAAACACCTTTAGACAGCATGCACCTAATTGATTTAGGTGTTACAAAAAAATTCTTCTTCGAATAATAAATAAAAAAACGTTAAAAAAACTGCAAAAGAAAATATTACTCATATTTCCTCAGTGTTAGTTAGTATGCGCAAATGGATTCCAAAAGAATTTCCACGAAAACCAAGAACTTTGGATGACGTACACAACTGGAAGGCGACTGACTTCCATCAATTTTTAGCATACACAGGCATAATTGCTCTATATGGAAATGTACACGAAGACATTTACTATACTTTTGTGATTCTCCATTGCGCATATAATTTACTTTGTAGTCCTCGCCAAATAGTTTCCAATATAAGTCAAGCAAACGAGCTGCTAGAGTTATTCGTGGAAAATTTTCCAATTGTTTTTGGTGAAAATAGCGTTTCGTTCAATGTGCATAATCTCTTACACATAACAGCCTGTGCAGAAAAGTATGGACCCCTTCATTCATTTTCCGCTTACGATTTTGAAAATAAGTTACAGATTTTGAAGAAACACGTACGAAAACCATCCGGGATTCTTCAACAAATTGTAAATAAGGAAAAACATGTAATACTTACAAAAATCGAAAAAAAATGACTTTGCTTACTTTGGAAATGAAATTGTTGGGGTATTTATTAATGACTGCTATTTTTCAACAAAAAGCCCCAATAATTTTTGACCAGCACATCCCAATAAAAATTGAGAAATTTATAAGAGGATATGAACATTTGGTGGAAGGAAGACCTGTTTTAAATACTGAAAGTTTTTTTGAAGAACCAATAGACTCTGTTCAGCTCGGGATATATCAAACAGATTTAGAATTAGGTGAAATCGAAAGATTTTCACTTACAAATATTGAATACAAGTTTATTTGTCTGCCATTTTTAAATAATTTTCTACTTCTTCCTCCTTTGCACAGTTGCTTGCCATAGACATGCCAAACGACAAAGACTCACAGCCTTCAAAGGCAACATTGAAATATTATCCAAAAGGTAGGTTTTTAATTCCTTAAATTGATTCAAATGTTATACTAACCGTTGTTTTGCTCTACATTTTTATTTTTAGCCGACAAAAAATGCATTCATTGTGAAGAGCTCTCAGTAAAAGTTCAAAGTCTACAAGATTATTTTATTAAGAAAAGTTTTCTTTTGCAGTTATTTAAATATATGTACGTCTTTTTTTAGATACCATTGACCGGCAAAACAACAGCATAATCGAAATTTTAGCGGAACATAAAGTGCTTCTTTCAAAAATAGTTTCCCAAAATACCGTTCTAGACGACATCATGCAAATCTTTCCTATCAAATCAGAAGATAAATTAAGTGAGCTAAATGTTTTGATCCAGTCGCAGTCAGATCCCTATGTAAGAACATCTGTTTAATTAAAAAAAAAAAAAATAGATATATTATTAATGTTTTCATTTTCGCAGTTACGACGAATGAAATCATTGTTAAAAGGAAATGTTAAGCGATACCTAAATGAAATTTAAATTAAATTTAAATTTAAAGATTTTAACGTTGATGGTACGCATGGCAAAAAGAGTCTTAAGAAATTTGAAAGCTTTTATTCAGCTTTGATAGGTAAATTAATTAATAATTAACAATTTTCTTAGCCGTTAAAACCCTTAATTAAATTTTATATATCATAATTTAGATGCTATTGCTGCATTTTCTGAAGAGCCTGATACCGCGTTGAAAAAGGCATTTCAACTGCAAAAAAAAAAGAATATTTAAATCCAATCGTTTGGAAAAGTCAAAGAAAGAAAACAATTTGGAAACTGACACTGAAAAATCGACTAAAATACAAATTTAGTGATATTATTTATATTTTTCTTGTTTATCATAAGGTCTAGCCAGCCTTGAAAAAATGGGCCTTTACCTTACATTTTAATATTACTACAAATGTTACTTTCTTACGTTTATAAAACTGATGATATTTTTTATGTTAACTGAAATACCTGAAAAAATGTGTGCAAAATATTTTATTTTTAAGTTATTTCCTTTTGTATTATAAGTATTTTAATAAATAAAACCAAACAAAAAAACTAATTTGGTTTAATAGTACTTTTCACTAGAGGAACAAGAGAGTAAATCGATGTATTATGGGAAATTTTTCTATGCAAAAAAACTAGTAACAAACTGGTTCCAAAGCACTCAATTGGGTCCATGTGTACTAGTACACTCCTAGAATCAATTGTTCTAGTAATTTTCCAAACACACTCAATGCTAATTTGAGCATTAAGATGATATAGAAAAGTTTACAGTTGAGAACTAGTACTGGTGATTTTTGTACTAGTTTAGTACTAGTTAGGTACTGGTACTACCTCCGACAGGGTATTATTTAAAAACACATTTTTAGGGGATTGAAGCGGTTGCCGCCGTCTTCAATCTTGAGCGTTTATTTTATTAATGATTTTGTTTCTAAAAACTAACTTAAATATACATAAAATATATTAGCAATAAACTGCTGGCGCAGCAGAATTGTCCCGAAATTAGAAACCCGCAATTTGGTGGGAACCGAATTGTATTAAAGGTAAAGTTAAATAAGATATACTGTTTATTAAGTGGTGGTGTAGCTAAATAACTGAAGAAATTAGATACTTGTTATTCACTGGGAACCATATTAAATTAGAGGTAAACAAATATCTGCAAAACTCATGTTTTGCAAATGCTGCATAACGTTAGAAAAAGCGTGAGCTTTAAAGAGCTGCATTAATTGGAATTTAAATAAAATGTATTATATAATTCTTTGATTATATAGTCATAGTTATTTGATAATATTTTTTTTTTACTGGCCAGCTGTCTTTAAGTTGATTGATTTTTTGTTTTTGCTTTATATTAAATTGTTCTTAAAATACGTTTTTTTCTAATGTTTTAGTTATTCTATTGTAGGGCGCCCTTAGAAATTAGTAAATTACTTAAAGTTACATATGTAAACATAAAATACGCTTTTGAAATTTATCAACTAGTGGAGTGAAAAGCAAAAAAAAAAAAACATTAATTACAAATTTTTAGTTTATTTGTATGATATTTACGAATTTTGTTTTCCGAGTCCTTAAGGTTAAAATTGTTTTTATCGCCCGTATCTACTACCAGATATGGACCTAAATATCTATTCTCTAATTTATGACCTACTTCATTTTTAACTGACACTTTTTATATCTATATCCGCTTGATTTTTGTCAGCATATATTTTGGACAGCAATTTTTTCTCTTCTATAATTTGTTTGGCTCTTTTGTGTGCCATTTTTAATCTAAACTGCATTTCTTTGGCATAGTTGTCGACGTTGTAAAGGGCATGAATTGTATCAGTGTCGTCAAAAGAAATGGCGGTTTTGCTAAACACTAACTCAAATGGGCAGTAATCGTGCAGTGCTGATGGAGTCGTGTTAAGGCCATATGTGCCATTTATCCCAATCGTCTTTGTCGATTAAGATGTAGGATCTTAGATATTCCTAGCGTTTCGTGGTGATAAGCTGTCGATGTTAGGTTTTGAATTTTTAATATACCACAAATTTCATTTAGAATTTGATTGTTATACTCTGTTCCCATGACCGATATAAAAGTTTTCATCGGACCGAAAATCAGATAGTTTTTGCTTTTTTGTTTGGAACAGGTAGAGTAACTAAATATTTTGTAAGATCGCAAATGATTGTCACTGCATATTTATTTTGGTTTTCAGTTTTGAGCAGCAGTCCAATTGTATCAACAATAACTTTTTCAAATGCTTTCGCTGGGATAGGTGTTATTATAGCAGGTAATTTGACATGTTTAGTAATTTTGGCTTTTTTACAACTTTCGCATGATTTTATATATTTTGAAATAACTTTAGTCATGCCCTGCCAACAAAAGTATTGTTAATGCACGAGCATTATTTATTATTAAATTAAGTTTAATAAACTTCAACCTAAATAAACACATTTTTTATTATTTATTAAATTATTTAAGTTTAATAAACTTTAGCACAATTGGCCTAAATTAATCATTTTCATTATTCATCAAATTATTTAAGTTCAATAAACTAGCACACTTGGCCTAAATTAATACACTTTAATTGCAAATTATTTTAACGTTTTACTTCCTACAATTGTAATTTAATACTTGTCCTAAATTCACACATTTGTTATTACAATTTATTTTTACTATTGTAATTTAATATGACACACTTGCCCTATATTAATATACTTTTTATTAATGCAAATTTGTTTATTAATGCAAATTTGTTTATGTTTGTTATTTGTTTTGTTGCTACAAGAAATATGCAATTTAATCATATTTCTTTGATAAAACTAGTATATAAGACCAAGAAAATTGAAAATAAAACAACTCTTATTTTAAAACTGAAGAAAACGGACTTTCTTTTTAATTAAGAGAAAGCAACACGGTTCAAGTGCTGTTGTTGCGCCAAACAAAAAATAATAATTACCTCCAGGTTCAAGTGCTTGAGAGGTCATCCACAAAAGAAAAATTCTTCAGGTTTATGTGCCTGTAAGAAAGTTAGTTCAAAAACATCTAAGTAATCTTCCAATTTCTTTGAGCAACAAGTGCTTATAAGAAAGCTCAAGGCGAAGATTCTTAACATTTTGGTGACCCCGACGTGATCCTGTTACAAGAGCAGGACGTCAAAATACGTTGAGCCCGCAGTATTCTGCATATCAACAGTTGAGTGTTTGTGGTAGGCTTTACTTGTAATTTTTAATAACACTTTAATAAAGAGAGGTATCTTCATTGTTTTATTCGTAATATGCTTCTAAAAATACATAAATTTACTATTTTCTAGAAGGGTATGAATATTATTTTTTGATTTTTTTGACAATAAAGCAAAAGAAAGGATTTCAATAGATATACATAATAACAAAAGTTGCGGATGCTTTGATTTACTATATACACAATTATTGTATTTCCTGTACACTAGCTCACGACTTCCTCTGTTTGTCATTTCTTTCTTTCTTAAAATTCAGATTTAGAAAAATTTGTTTTTTAAATGTTTATTACAGCGTTCTGTAAAAAGTGTTAAAAATATTCCATTTACCAAAAAAAAAAATATGCTGACAACTGTTTTAGTTCCATTATACCGGTAAAATTGGGTGCTTTTACATTGGCATCTCTACTTGCTCTACGATATGACATCTTTTTAGGAAAAAAAAGTATTCTATATTTAAACTAAGGTTCTATGGAACCTCCTCACAAAATTTTTTTCAAATTAATCAATCAGTTTTTATGTGATGTGAACAGAGACAGTCAGATGGACAGACAGACAGAAAGTCAGACAAAATTTTCAAAAACAGGTGTTTCGTATTCCAAGTCGATTACTTTCTACATTAGCACCAAAATGTTCAAGAAATGCTTCATATGCAGAAATGAGCGCGTTAGAGATTTATTATATATATAGATTAACTTACTGCACGCGAAATTTTTAAGGGACTTTTCGGCACTTGTTTGGATCTACCTTAAACACGTGAGAAATCGCTTAAAGCGGTTTGGATCTTATAGATCAGGAATATCTAAAAGATTCATAAACTTGCGCATTTGTCTCCAAAACTCCCATGGCCCATCTCATTTAGTTTTTTATATAAAACGAATATTCTCATGCTCATTTTTCCCCTTTTCTCTCATTTTAAAAGTATCTTTGTTGTAATTTCATTAAAATCGAGACTTTGTTAAAATTGATTCATGCCTGCATCCTCCTTTTCGCCCCTTCTGATCCTTCATTTAAAAATATAATTATTCAATTTTACCAAACAATATTTTGAAATTTCTTTTTGCACTCCGTATAATTTTGGGGTTTAATTTATGAAGAAAGAGCGCTGTATTCGGCTATGCTATATCCAACCGTTCACCATGCATGTTAATCTGACTTAGTAACTCCAATTAAAAAACAAATATTGGGATGAGTGGGAAATAAAAAAAATATCATCGGCTCTTAATGGGTTAAACATTTTTAAAAAAATTTTAATATGTTCTGAAAGATCTCTTCAGAAGCTTTAAAATCATACGCATATTGACATCTTAAAAAGTATAGTGCACAATCGTAGTTTCTACTTTTCTATCAAAAGTTTAGAGTCCCATAACCCGGAAAACAAGGGTGAGTGCCAACTGTTTTAACTTGATGTTTTTTGCTTATTTTTAATCTTTTATCTCCATACATATTTGTTTTTCTGATTGGAGATACTTCACTAAACTGGATTTGTTCCAAATGATATGGAAAAATTACAGGCAGGCGTGGTCTTTGACCCGCTGCTTCGAAGGGCAAAGACTGATCACAATGATTTTAATAAGCAAATTTTTTTTAACTGTGTCTGATCGATTGGCATATTTAAATTTTCTATAGCTTATCAAGTGCCTTAGACGGACATCGCTCAATCGACTTTATGGGGTCGGAAATGCATGTTGTAGAAATTACAAACAGAATGACAAATTTAGTTATAAAAATTGCACAACAAATTTTGTTTGTTTTTATTTTTGCATATGTATATACGTATGAGTAAAGTTTGGAAAAAAGAATTATTAGAAAGCTACAAAGCAATGAAGCCGCTTTGACTTATGAAAGAATAGAAGGATTAAAAGTTGTTGTAATTAGATAGAAAAACACGACTTCGATGAGAAAATTATGAAGAGTTCGTAAGTGCTGCCAGCAGCCCGATATATTGTTATTTCAATCATTGCTTGGGTATAAATTTCATCATCAGAAATCTAAATAACTGACATTACACTTACAACCACTTCGAAGTCTGCATCACGTGATAAATGATGTTGAGGATTCCCTTCATTGACGCCATAACTATCACCCTCAATGAATCCGAAAAAAGCTAATTCATCAGTAGAAGTCATTCTGACTTCATCAGGTAAAATCGAAGTTTCTAGTTGTGTATCACCCTCAATGAATCCGAAAAAATCTGATTGATCAGTAGAAGTCATTCTGACTTCATCAGGTAAAATCGAAGTTTCTAGTTGTGCTGTTTTCTCGTTTTCATTTGGTTCTTTAGATGAATCCTCGTTTGGCTTTTTAGCAAGATGACCACTGTAATTTGAATAGCCCTCACTTAATCCGAGAGATTCATCATCGTCACTAGAATAGTACTAATATTTCTCTCAACACAGTAAAAATAATTTAAGTACGTGTACAAATATAAAAGAACTCTCTTACTTACTTGATAATCTCAGTCGTTGTAGCGACAAACTGTGATTTAATCACAGGTACCAAAAAATCGATCAAATCTTCAGCACACTACTATTTTATTCTTAAACTCCTTTTGTTCGCGTTGTTAAAATTAACGTATTTTGCTACTAAACACTTGTAAGACAGCCTTAATATCAGGCAATGGTATTTTGACGACACAGCTAATTGGCTGGGTTGATACAACAGAATTGTTTAAAAAGAAATAAAGTGAGAACAAACAAAGAAACTGAAATATTATATATCATAGTCTTCTTAGAATTTGCTGGATCTTACTAGAGATATTTTGAGCTAAACATTTATCGGGGTAGTCATCACTTGAAAAACATGAAATTTTTGTTTATTGTGAAGAGCTGTGGTGATATTTGAGGGGATGTTTTTATACTTGCTTTGTGTACGTTTGTTGTATATGTTTTGTTCTCTGTGCGTTATTTGAAATAGTACAAAAAACTTCAATAACTTATATCAATTTAAAAGAGAAATTTACAAATACACATGGAATGAAATATTTCCTCGTTAAAGGACACGATGAAGCTCGCTGAAACCTTAAGAGAGCAGTGAAAAAGTGGCATAGTCTATATCTAATTGCTTAGTGTTGACTAGAGAACTGCAAGAATACAATCGTTTTTTAATTCACACTAAATCAATTTTCATAAAATTAGAAAAAAAAAAACGAATAAAATCATATGCAATTTAAGAATATGTTAAATGAATTAAACATTATTCGAGTTGTGTCTTTTTTTAAATCAAAACAAATCATTGTTGATTGATATTGTGAAAACAAAATAGAGACGAATCACAAAGGTAATTCATTCGTAATTGTTTTAAGGGATATCTATATTGAAATTAATTACAATCTTTAAAATTAAAACGAAATATGTGCATGTATGTATGCATTTTGAATAGCAGAAGTATAGTATTTAAGAAGATTTTATGTATTTCAAATATATATAAATATATATATATATATATATATATATATATATATATATATATATATATATATATATATATATATATATATATATATATATATATATATATATATATATATATAAATATATATAAAGTATCTGCCACATTTACATAAGAGTAATGTAAATGCTGATCATTTACGAAAGAAAGTTGAATTCGTTGTGTGCTTTTTTGTATATTTATATAGAATGTTTAAGCATATAGGTAATTCATTTTCCATCGAATTGCTCTAGTCTGGAGGTGATATTGCTATTATCTCAACATTTTTAGGAAGTCAACACTAGAGGCATTCGAAACGCCTTTACATCATTCACCTCTTTTTCAACTTATGACTTTCTTTACAAATGAATGAAACAAATCATGCATTACAAAAATAGGTTACGAATCAACACATAATGTAAAACAAGAGTGTTTTAAATTCTCTGAGTTGATGTTAATCAGCTGAAAAAAACTGCAATATTATTATTTTTTAATTTATAAACTATTGCATTTTTGTACTAAAACAATTGGAAAAACATAACAACATGTTTATTAAGAGCTAGAAGGCGGTCAAAAATCCGTAACTTTTGATTTGGATATTCGTTTTTTCTATCTGGTAGGTGGGACTTAAGACTGTAATTTTTAATAAAAAGCATAAAAGTCGACAGACAAAAAAAAGTTATGAATGGTTTAATGTTCATAACCATTGCTAATTGAATTTGAGAAGAGTTTTGAAACATTAAAAAAATCATATATCCTATTCTTTTTATAATTATAATTAGTTTTGTAAACTAAATCTTTTCAGGAAACGCCAAATTTTGATATTCGTAATATTTATAAGCTTTAAAGCAACTAGGACCAAAGGTTTTTTTTAAACAGCCCTTTGAAATAAAAAATTTAATAGTTAAAATTTTCGTAATGACGAGAAGTTTTAATGAAAAAATCCTATTTAATTTAAAGTTTTATTTTATTTTGTAAATATTTCTATAACAATTTATAAGATAAATATTTATTATTTTACATACGAACGTATGCTTTCAAATCGAAGAGCCACTATACATTAAGCAATTTTAGTGAAAATTTTTTCAAAATAGCATTGATTTTCATCTTCTAATAGTTGTTTAGCCTCCTCATTTAATTCGACTGGAGTTGTTTTTTCATTTTTGTCGAATCTTGGACATGAATGGATCTGAAGTACATAACAAAATGGTGATAAGTTCTTCATTAGTACAACATCTAGACATTTTTCTTGTGCTATGTTCGCAAAAGAATCTAGTCTTTGTTCCCTTTTTCTTGCGCTTCTTCAGACAGATCAACTATTGGTAGCATATTATGTTGAATGATTAGTTCCCCATGATACAAAATGTTATGAATCGTTGAAGACATATATCTCCAAGATTATTTTTCACTGTAAAGTGCAGCATTTATCTTTCTGCTGCTTGCTAAGACTTCTAATATGATTTTGAATCGTCTTATTAACTCATAATCTACACCTGTAATAAATGCTGCAGTTTCTAGATCGGAAAAAAATATTCTTAGGGTATTTCCATCAATCGAATTTTTTTCTTCTTGTTTAGGTTGGTCGATTACAAGGCCCAGCTGAAGATATTTTTCTTGAATTTTTTCTCTTCTTTTTCTGAATTTTCTGTTCTGTTTCTTATGGTTTCGTCTGTAGGAACAAATTCCAAATCATAACCCAATTTAAGAATATGCTCCATAAAACGAATCCTAGTATGAAGAGGCGACAATCCAATTTCGTAAGCTTCCTTAAAGCTATCGTCTTGTGGTGGAGGTTGATATAATTGGCTTGATGTCTTTTGGCATATAATGCAGCTTGACGACGACTTTGGATCTTACATCTTTTGAACTTCTTTAGTTTATGACATCTTTTGTTTTATGGGCCTACAATACCTTGTTGATGAGGGAATTTCATTTTTCAATACATCAATTTCTGTTGCTCTACTAGTTGAGGGCTTTAGGCTGATAGAAATTTTTTAAAGCGTAGCGGAACAAAGGATACCATAAATAAATTAGCCTCTAAAGAATTTTCAGCATTACATTGCTTTTTTGACCAGACGCTCCATCACATTCCCAATTAAAAATTAAAGTAATGCTGCTGTTTATAAGATTTTTCAAATGTTCACCATCTGCGGTATGTTCAAGAAGACCTTGCAATTTTATTTCTCCTGAACTTGAAGTAACGCTAATAGAAGTTTGTGGAGGCAAACCATTCCTTCTTGACAGAAAATTAATCACGATATTCAGAGAAAATTCCGCAAATCTTTTTCCTTATTTCTCTTGCGTAGTTCCATATACTGATGGAGTAAATTTTATCTCTTTAATTGGTGTAGGGATGCTTTTTAAAATCCTCTTTGTATGCCTTGGTGTCGCTTGAACTATTTTTTCAATTATTTCAATTTTATTTTTTTTATATTGCGTTGGTTTAATTTGGTGCAAAAATGAGTCGTAAATGATACTTTAGGTTATTTGTTCATTAATATTCTTAAGCTTGCGTCTTCCAAACCTTTCACTACACTCATTAATTGGTTTTTCTTAGTGAACCTTGTTGCCACATTTTTCCACGGCTGCAAATAAGCTCTTAAAAATAAGTTCTTTTGAGAGCCATTCATTGTAACATTTATACAGCTTTCCATTGCTTCAAGAGCACTCAGTGTACCGCTTTTTTAAATTTGCAGCAAAAATTTCTGATTATTTTATGTGTTTCAATTTTTTCACAATTTTATATCCTAAAATATTCAATGCTCAGTATGTGCATTATTATATCGCATTCACCTTTTGTTTATATAAAGGTCAGCAAGATCTTTATAGTAGTATTTAGCAATTCTTGAAACTGTATATATAATAATAAAGAATGCTATAATAAACATATGCATTCATGTATTTCATTTAAGACTTCCTTTTTAATTATTTCCTTGTTTTGGATTCATAATTCTTTATGGTCTTATTGTTTTATGATATATTTGCCATTATCAACTTTAATGGGTAACCAAAATTTCATTGAATATTTAAATTTAGCAAATGTGATAGTACAATATAGTGTATTTGTATATTGTTATATAACTACCCTTCAGGAGATTGAAAGTTAATTGTCTTAAAGATACTAGTACAATTACTAGAATAAAAGGTACTAGTGCAAACGGGGTTAAAGTTTTTTATATAAAAATACTAGTGCTTATGAGTACTAGTACTATATGTAGTACAAGGGAACTACTTGTGGACTGATAGAATTTTTGTGTAACAAAACAAAAATTTGCGTGTTTGTATTTTGATACTGCATCTTAGATTTGATTTGAAATCGATGATTTATACCATCTTTATTATAAAAAATATGTTTAAATGCAAAATACTAATTTTCATTTGCATTGCTTTGATTTTTTAAGTGACCGGCTAAA